>WEDG01001597.1:0-18872 GCA_017591395.1 Schistocephalus solidus
TTTTGCAGATTTTGCAGGAACTCAGAAAATATATGCGAGCAGATATGGGTCAAAATCCACATTTGTGTGTTTGTCAAGTTTTCTGCTTATTGGAATTCATCGTCTTCCAGAAACTATATTATCTTTAAAGAATTGATTCTACGTTTTGGAGACACTTTTGCATTGTCATCTGTATAAGTCAGATTTGTGCGAGTACATTTTGTCCCAGATATAATTTTTCTTTTGGGCACGCTTGAAGATCTTAAAATTCGTAACCAATTTCAAACGACGTGCCGTTGACATTTTATTAAATAAAGTTTTAATATTTGCTGTCCTCTTGATACCGTTTTGATCAGATCTGACAGAATTATGGCTCTTTATACAAAATGTTTGATAAAATCGGAACTTCTCTACAAACTTGGCCTATGTGGCAGTCATGAGGACGTTAATGTCCTAATTAAAGAGAAGATTTCGGGACTGAGCGACCGGTTTTTGAGTCAGCATTTGGTTTGTCCTACCTTTTCGTTTACCTCTTTCTCCACTGAACTCTGGATGAACCTGCAGCATCTCACTAACCAATTCAGCAAACCGGCATATGTTGATGCTGATTAAGACTCTTTATATGACAATTTTATCCGTACTTCCATTAGTTAGTAAATAAATAAATAAAGTTTCAATCCACCTGCAAACAACATTTTCGCTCCTGTCAAGGGTCTCTTCCCCCGTTTCAATTACAACAGTGGAGAAACACCTCAAAAAGGTCCATGTTTCATGAGCTGCCGAGCCAGATGGTTTCTCACCAAATATTTACACTGAGAGGCATCCTTGAATTCCGCCATAGTTACCAGCAACTGACAGGTGTCTGTTTTTTCGACTTTGCCGCTGCATTTGATTCCGTTCATTGTGAATGCTTATGGTGGATAATTGCACTAGATAGTGTACCACCAAAATCATCACCTCGATCAAGGCCTTTTACATTTCAAGCAGTGCGCGAGTTTTGCTCCATAACAATCTTTCACAACTATTCGGTATTCAGTCTCGCTTTCGAAAAGTTTGTATCCTGTCCCCCATGCTATATTGTATATTTTTGGAGGTAAGGGCGTAACACTTGATGTCCTTGTTTATGTACATTCAAAGTTATAAATTAAAGTGCATACAGAAAACATAAAATACAGTTATGTATAAGATTTACGGAAACATTTATCATCAACTGTGTAGTGGTATGATACATATAAATTAAAATCATGAGGTAGAGCTAATGGCTGGCTGAAAATGCATTTGATTGCCAACAAAAAACCACCTGCTGCAACCGCTGTTATTTTCGACACATAAACTGCATAGATTTACTCTGCGTAGCCTTATCGTCAATTCCAATTTTTCTTCAACTTATTCTGTTATCCATAAAATTTTCCACTGCCTATTAAACAATAACACATTAAATTAATAAGCATTACGTTTCTTAGTAACAAATTTTGCTGTTTGTCCTATCGACTATAGAAGATACTTTGATTTTGTTTTCTTATTTCAATATGAATCCTCAAGCAGCTCTTTGACGTAATTTGAACAACCTACGGTAAATATAAACATTCTCGACCTCGATGCCCTTGGTTATTTTAATAGCTATATGTCTCAATATGGATCAGTGTCCCCATTCTTGGTTTCTTTTTTAAAGGCAACTTGTCCATATTGCCTTCCCAGCAATGTGCAAAACTCGAACCATTAATTCACTTTGTAACAACCGAGAGGTTCAACTCTGTAAGTTCGTTGACAGAAAGTTAAACGATAATTCCTATTTTTTAACATCTTGATTTATTTTGAGCATAATAGAAGATTATTTATATGAATAATTATAATACCACAATAAGGCAGGATGATTATAATTACAAAGTCACAAGAAGGAATAAAGATAGTCGAGCATTGGAACCATTTATCGAAGCTCAACCATTCGCAAGACGAGTTTAACATGCGCTTACGTTTGGTGGTGGCCTGCATCATTTCATAGGAAAGTAAGAAGTTATATTATTTGTAAGATTTTCTGGCTTATAATAATGAAACTTGTTGATGGAGAAAAATTTCGTTGGAAATATCGTGTTTTGGTGTATTTTATGCAAGTTATGTAACTTTTGTTTTGGATTTCCACTTTGCCTTGACTGAAAACATCTAACCGAATATGAAAGCTTAAAGAACAAAGGGCCTTGTTTGCATTTTTAAAGCGTTTTTCGTATTAACCTTCTTAATCTTTTTCCACGTATTGAGATGTAGAGATACTTAACATTTTAATGTTAAAAATGTTTAAATGTATTTTTTTTTCTTACTCTACAGTTACGACTGTAGATAAATATGAAAAAAACGGTGAACTAAGAGCCATGTTTACAAGAATTGTTACGAAATAGGCCGGTACTGAAGGGAGAAGTGTTAAAATCCCGATTATCGTGGGGAGGAGCGATACTAAATCATTGGATTTCCACCAACCATAACGTGGATAAGCCATTGTTGGCTTAGGTTTTTGATGAGAGTCAGTGGGTCCACGTATGCCTTCGTACTTCATCCAGATCGACCTGGCGGTTGATGGTGTTTCTGTCGAATTCTGCCACGTTCTATGAGGAATTCTCTTGCCTGCTTGGTGTTAGCCATTGCAACCACTTCGGTTGTGTCCCAATTGAAGCAATGGTTACATGCCACAGCTTGCGCAAACACGAGAGGCAAGGGATCGCGTCAGCAGATGGCCAGTTTTGTTCATTTAGGTCGGTGCCAAGTCGGCGATCTGTATGAGCCTGCGTAAGCGCAAGAGCAGTTCGCGCATGGAATGCATTAAAGACATTTATTTTGCGCTCTTTATTTTGGACACTTCAACCCGCGATATTGCTTGTGTGCTGCTGGAAGGGGACGCAAGTAAAGGCGATGGAGATGCAAAAGTGGTTTAATTTTTCTGGCAATCGCTGCGGAAATTCACTGGATGTAGGGCAAACATTAGCGTTTCCGCGACACTGTTTCTCCATTAGCCTCGACAGATTTTAATTGTTTCTGGCGTCTAAGACAGCTTTTTCACAAAGCTGACTGGGTATCCATTGAGTCGGAATAACCGACACAAGTAAACGCGTTCCTTCTTAAAGAAGTTCTTCGGTGGAGAAAAGCTTTTCGCTTCCGGTGCAGCTGCTCATCCTCTACATGTTTTCTTGATAAAAAGTATCGTCTATATATCGGAGGTCGCAATTTTGTAGAAAGTTTGCATTACATCCTCCTCCTTGAAAACGTTATTCACGGCCACTGTCGGCGGGTATTCATGGGGTCGGAAAAAGCCGAAAACAAATAAGCATGTTCCTTCTTAAAGAAGGTCGTCTCTGCTACAGTAGCGAAAAGCCCGGTGAAAAAGTGTTTGGATGCAACTCCTTCTACGGTTCATGAGATGGTTTCTTTCATAGTTCAGAATGATGTGAGCATTCGAGCCTTTGCGCTGCACGCTCGTCGTCAGGCTACCATTCTGGAGTTGTCGAATACTCACGTCTAGAAGCGGGAGGATATTTCCTGTTACCACTTCGCAAGAACATTTGATAGCTGGAGCAAGGCTACTCAGACTCCGATGCTGCTGCTCAACTCCGCATGTTTTCATGATAACAAAAGTGTCATCTACATATCGGAGTCACATGTTTGGCTTGAAAGTTCGCATTACATCCTCTTGTAATTGTTGTAATGCGAGTTCTGCAAGGAGACCGAATGTCCGCGAGCCCATTGGAGTGCCCTTAACCTGTTGATAATACTTCCCATCGAATTGTCAATAGTACTTCAGACAAAGTTTTAGTATATCTAGAACCTGTTGGACTGGAATATTGAGAGGATTGTCTTGTAGGCGTCCAGGTACACTCTCAATTGCCAGATCATGCGGTATTGAGGAAAATAGGGCGACTACATCAAACAATAGCACGCATTCATCAGAACTTACGTAGGCGCCTTGGATCTGTTGAAGGAAGGCCTGATAATTTTTAATGCTATATTCTGATCCATCAGTCAGCTGTTTTATATGCCTGTTTAACCATTTTGCGAGGTTGTACGTGGGCGATCCAATGAGTCGTACTTTGATCCTCAATGGCGCTTCTGCATTGTGCGCCTTCGGAAGGCTATACGCATGTGATATACGGAGGTCACTTAGAAGCATAAATCTGGCATCATCAGCATTTATGAGCTTCAATCGGGTGGGCTAATTCGCTTTCTTCTTCAGGGCTGCGGCCTGCTTTTTCAGTGGGTCTGCAGCAATTTGTGTGTAGACTTCTTCGTCATTGAAGATTTGTGTAGCCTTGTTGATGTAATCAATCTTTTCCACTAAAGACATTCGCGCTACCTTCGTCAGCTGGCACAATATCTATGATCACATCAGTTTTCAGAGATCTTAATACTTTTCCCTCGATAAGACCTGGCCGGTGTAGCCTGCTTGAAAATGTACGAGTAAAACGCAATTTTTCTGATGAACCTTTATTCTTCATTATAATCTTGGAATGGCTTCTATGTCAATTATTCAATATATATCTTTGTTTAGAAAACATGCATAAGCAGTTAATTTTTTCATATATATCCAGCAATTTTAACATTCCGGCGCGTGCACATTTTGATAAACAGTAACCTAGATCTGCAGAAATACTGGATATTATGGCTTTTTGAGGTCGCGAAATGCTTATTCGTAGGAGATTGCGTGTTAACGTTTGTAAATGTCATTCATAGAGTATACAATTCGATCTAAAGTCAAAGCATCGTTTTATTGGAGCATTTTATTACCATCGAGGAAGTTATATTTTTTCTTAGAGTTACTTATGTAGCATGTACTTTAGAAACCCAACGGATTGATTAACCCTTAGGCAATGATCGACCCCACTCAAACGACCGTTTTACACGCCAACCTAACTATAACTCTATCCTTGTGTTTGTTAGGGTTACTATTTGTTGCCGGGTTAATAGGGTCACACAATACTTCTTTGGCCGTAGGAGGACCAAATTATAGGGTCAGCTGGCAACTTTAGAAGCGGCGACTAATAGGACGCCGCAGTAGTGTCAAAACTCATCAGGGACACCAGTAGAAAGAGTACTGTATTCTGTACAAAATGATGAGAGGAATTTCGTAGCCTGAGGAGAGCGCTGGTCCGGCGTCGCGAAAGCAGGCGTCCCGGATGAGCACGTTTGAGTCGGTCTTTAATTTGATTGGTCGGATCGATTAGCTGTGATTAGCCGAAAACGCGACTGACAGTGACACTAGTACGCATGAGATGCGCAGGGTTGCAAAAGACGTCCGGATAGGGCTATTATGCGCCCGTAAGATGACAGTCCCGTGGGAGAATCGGCAATGCATTCGGCGCAGAAGGCTATTCACGGTAGCCTGGTAGTCAATTTACTCATCTTCTGCTGGTGGATGGGTCAACCTCCTTACTAGATTACTGATCGCCACAATGTTTTCAAACGAAGTACGAAAACGCTGAAAACGTCAACTTTCCACTAGACTTTCCTCATTTCCATGAGTTGCTGGGGGATGTCCGATGCAAAGAACCCCAGAAAAACACGCCTCCTAACTGACTGCAGCTTTTAGACCTTGCTAACCACCCATCTGTGATATAGCATTAACAGTCGCTCACCATACCATTTATATGCACTTGCTTTGTCGCAGTAGCGTGCTTCCATCAATTTCACATAATTTAATAATCGCCGCAATTGCGGGTTTCTTCAAAACATCACAGATATTTCCCTGTTTCAAAGCGACAATTGTCGTCTTTACAGACAGCGCGTCCTCACACATTGCTCAGCATATTCTAGTGTTCTTCGCAGCAGTAGTGATGGAAGTAGTAGTAGTAGTAGTAGAAATAGTAGTAGTAGTAGTCTTGGTAGTAGTAGTAGTAGTAGTAGTAGTAGTCTTAGTAGTAGAAGTAGTAGAAGTAGTAGTAGTATTAGTATTTGAAACAGCAGTATTAGTAACAGCATTAGTATTAGTCGTGGAGTCGTAGTAGAGTAGTGGTCGTAGAAGTAGTAGTAGTAGCATCGGTTTAACTGCATCTACATTGGTTTCTGCATTGGCAATCGCAAAGATGTCGTCAACTTAGCGACCGTAGTGTTTTAGTTTATTTATCTGATCGCTTAACTGGGATCCTTCCAGTTTGTCCATGAAGACATCGGCTAAGAGAGGTCCAAGGGGCGAGCCCATAGCTACACCATCTATTTGTCTGTATAGTCGGTTGTCAAAAAGGAACTGCACGTTTAATGTGCATCTTAGTAATAGTTCCTTTAGTGCATTCGTCGGTATTCCTATTTCTTGCTGATTTGTCAATAGGAATTCGCAGATGTAATCGACGTTCTCAGTGACCGGCACGTTTGAAAAAGCGATGAGACGTTTAAAGAGAGCATCACCATGCCGTTTAAGTTTATGTCTTTGACGTCGTCAATAAATTCGAACGTATTTCGATAAGTACGGGCGCCAGCTGGCACTGTATGGGCTTGAGTTTCTCCGCCAACCATTTTGCTATTGCATGATACGGTGAGTTGCGCAGGTCTAAAATTCGACGGACTGGCAGGCCCTCCTTGTGGATCTTCGGTCGACCATACAACCGAGGGATGTGTGTGCCTACTGGTCGTAGGCGTTCGAGGTCACGGTCATTTATGACACCCTCTGCGCGAACTCTTTTTTTTAAACAGCCTCTACTTCATCCGTGCTATCCTTTTCTTTCTCCACTTTCTTGAATTTTGTCTAGGCTGAAAATATGGACTGCACCTTCGTTACGTATTCGGATCTGTTCATTAGAACTACGTCTGTTCCTTTGTTCTCTCGAAGCTGTTTTAACTTCTCTACATGCTTTTTGTTAGTAATCCTCGATCGTTTCGATTCTTGTTTAGGTATTGATAACTACAATTCACAAGTGTTGATTTAAAGTGTTGGACACTATCTGCGGAGATGGGCTTTAAGTCGTAAGTTTGGCTGTAGAGATTCTTAAATTGGGTTTTCAACTCTAACTGATTAACTTTCCGACCAGGCATACAGAATTTAGGACCCAAGGATAATGCTTCGAGCGATGTTTTATCCAGTGTCATAGAAGAATAGGCGTGTACGTACCGATCGGGATCTTTGGGAAACCTTGATTGTGGTTTCATTTCGAGCACCTTTTGAAGAAGTGACAATCTCTTTGCGTCTCCACGTTTTTTTCCTATGGTCTGAATATAGCCGCTAAATTCTGTCCTCTCGTCTTCTGTCAGGGTGATCAACATGACAGCGTGTTGACCCACGTGATACTCTTATTCTTCGATCTTCACACGCGTGCTTTCCAGTTGGTTCTCTGCGTATCTCCTCAGAGATTCGGTGGTAATAACTGTACCGTTACGCCACAGCGCTCTCCAGTAGTAGTTCAAATACTCGTTTCTTTCAATACAGTCCCCAACCTAATTAATTTGATGTCTTTGCTTGTTCTCCGTTTCGATGAGAATTTATCAAAAGCATGCGTATGCTCGCCAACTAGTATTCTGTAAAAATTTCCTTAATCATAAATATGTGAGTCAAAATGCAGCCTTCATACGTGAATGTGCATTAAGAAAGTATCAAATCTTAATAGCTTTTTAACAATAAAAGTTTAAAAGTATAGGACTATTTACAACACAATTTTTACCGAGGTTGGTAGTAGTCATTTCTCTGCATGCAAAGGCGCATGTGAGGAAGAGCATAACCGCTTTGATGACAGGTACTTTAAATTCGGCTGGCATAGAATTCGACATCCTTTTCTTTTAGGGACCTTCAGAGTCCCTATAACCCATCATTTACACGGCGTCCAGTAAATAGAAAGGGTCATTTGAGCTAAACAGTCCCCTGCGTGGAACAGTCTTGAAACAGGGTGAAGCGCGCGCACACGTGCGCGGCTGCCAATGGATTCCTTTGGTCCTGGTACTCTGAAGATTATTCTGAAGACCGGAAAGTTGGCTGGAAAGAATTGCAAAGATTACCAAGACGTGATGCTTTGCTGCTCATCCAAAAGTAGCCATTTTTTTAAAATCATATACGTATCTTTAAAACTTGTTAAATTCACCGAGGCTTGTGTACATAAAAATAAAAACACAACAACAAACCGTCAAGTCACGAACGTTAAGTCAAAAATGCACCGGGTGACAAATAATATTTTTTTAATTTACACCTTTTACCCAAGACTAATCAACCACAGAATTGATTAAAATGTATTCTTATGCTCACCTGCAAAGCATTGGGTCACCGTGATTAGCGCCTATATGCTGTTGTTTTTCCTCTTTGGCCGGCTGTTATACCAAGCATAATTATACTAGTTATTAAAATCTGCCGGTGATTAGAGCGTCGACTGGCATGAAGCCTTTCCCTTGCTGTCAGGGGGGTTCGAATACCACCAAGACCGGCAAAGTTTTCCGAATAATCAAATTTTACAGTGAAATCACCCACTCGAACACTGTAATTCATTAGGTAAGGGTACAATTCGAGCCAAAAATTAGGTTTGAGCAAATAACATAGCATGACGATTGACTCTACCGCTGAGGGCAGCTCACTGTTCCTTTGAAGTAGACTGATGGAAAATGAGGAAAAAAAAAACTACGCAGTACACGGAAAAAATGACACATCGGGTTGGATCAGGTGACTCCTTTGCCACTAAATCAAAACAAATTTGATGTGACACACGGCGGAAACGTTGGCAAGTGGAAAGGGCTACTGAACAGTGATATAAAAAAAGACGACATACAGACAATAAAATATCGAGCAGGAGGATGTTCGCAAGACTGCATATTTCTCGTTTAATAAAATGCTCCATGGAGCAGAAGGGGGAAGCTAGGCGCACAAATAGCGCACCAGCTTTGGAGTTGGAGACTTTGTGTTGAAACACAGTACAGCTGCTAGCAAAAATAATTAGAAAGGGATGTAGCCTCAAAAAAACAACCAAAAGCTGTGATAGACGGAGATGAAACTAACCAATAAGCAGCGTTATCAGACTATAGTCAATCGATAAAGTGACAGCCACACTAGGCCCGAAGACGGAACACCCAAACACCGCCAAACTAGGCGAGCCACTTATTCTTTTCCGAAAAGAGTGTAGACTGCCTCAGCCCATCAATCCTCGAAAGTCTGCTAACCAGTTATATGCACTTCTACCACAGACCTTGCCTGCCCCGCGGGACATTGGCTTGCACAAAGTCAAACAGGCCCTCTCGTAAAACTGAAAGTAGCAGTATAGCGGTTTCAGCGGCATTGAAACCAGGCTCCCAGGGATGACAAACTCTTGAACTACAGACTGGGTTCTGGTCAGCCTGTCCGTACACATCCAAATCTCCACCAAAAATGCAATGCGAAAATCCATACAATAACAAGATAACTTCTTCTTCTCCTGCTTCTTCTTCTTCTTCTTCTTCTTCTAAATAGCTTTTAAAAATAGAAAGTTCTTAAAAAAGCATAGGTTTATTGACAACCCTATTTTACCAAGGCTGGTAGTTGGCATTTCTCGGCAGGCAAAGGCGCAAGTAAGAAAGAGCATAACCACTTTGATGACAGGTACTTTGAATTCGGCTGGCATAGAATTCGACATAATTTACTTTTGGGACCTTCGGAGTCCCTTTTATAACCCATAATTTACACGGCGTCCAGTAATATATGAGGTCATTTCACCTAAACAGTCCACCGCGTGGAACCGTCTTGAAACAAGGGTAAAGCGCGCGCGTGCACATGCGAGGCTGTCAATGGATTACTTTGGTCCTGGTACTCTGCAGATTATTCTGAAGGCCGGAAATGTGGCTGGAAAAATTGCGAAGATAACCAAGACGTGATGCTTGCTGCTAATCAAAGTAGCCTTTTTTTAAATCATAAACGTTTCTTAAAACTTGTTAAATTCACTGAGGCTTGTGTACTTTAAAAATAAAACACAAAAAGCCGTCACGAACGCTTAATATAAATGCAAAGGTGACAAATAATAATTTTAATTTATACCTGTTAAACTCTTCTAGACGAATCAACCACAGCATTGATACAAAAATGTATTCTTATGCTCACCTGCAAAGCCTTGGGTCAAAAGCCACCTAGCAAAACAAGCTACGTAACAAAATCTATTGCTGTTTTGCCAATCAGATATTGCCATAATGCTTCCGAGCGCATCTATATTTATTGCTCTTAATGAACTTGATGAATGGTGAGTTTTTGCATCAATTGTAAAACCAAAGTTCACCTGCTTCTGCAATATCACAATGCTTTAACTTTCCGGCATGATAATAATATGCTTACATTCCGAACACTATAAACCCAGTCAGTGTCTATAGTCTGTGAGGAGTGAAGTGCGAAATAAGTAGTAGTTATAAGGGGTATAGCTAATCAAAAATCATCAGTGAGACATATCGGGCGGTGATCGCGTAGGGAATTATATGCCATGGTCATATTGAAACGTCAATTACCACATCTAATCAGAAGTCTAGGCTTACATCAATTTTAGGCTCCTCTAGATCCCTCCTGGGCGATTATCTTGGCTTATTCGAAGGTGGAATCATGTCATTCTGTAGATATCGGGTCGGCCACATGCGATAGTTTATTGTTCCCACCCACACACGCAGCCAAAATTACCGCATGTTCGACGCAATCGCGCCTTCAGTCTGACCACGACGTGGTGCGGATTGATGATTTCCAAAAGATCATGGATCGTGAGCCAATCCACTGGGACGTGCTAACGGTAAAAAGTTAAAATGCATATCTGAAGTTTTCCCCTGAGTAATGGAAGCGTGACGTAAGTTATAAGCATTTGCCTAGATTGCATAAATTAACCTTAAGAAAATATGCATACAGATTACGTTCAACCACACGCAAAATCACTCGTAAATAACATGCTGATGACCTAAACCTAATGGAACCTTTAATCAAAGGGAAACTGCTAACAAAACTATACTATCAACTTAAATTATCTATGGACACTCTGTTGGTCGCTTCAAATGTTATCCTATATTCAGATTATATAAATTCGCACCTTGCTGTTGGTGAGTGTATACTATCATACCATTGACGGGACACACTTCTTGGTGCTCACTCTCAAGTCACCTCCAGCAGCCGCGCAGCGGCCAGTATAGAAGGGAGGTGAACAGCGCCACAGATTGTAACGGTCATTTCTGGCCTACTAGCCATCATCAGCCAGCCATGTCCAGTCCCAGGTGGAGCACTGTCGTATGCTTGAACCTGTGACCTCTTGAGTAGAACTCCAACCCTCTGACCCACCGCATTACGGGCTCGTTTGCTTACCGATTTCGATGGGAATATATAAATGTTGGTGGATGGATGCTCACCGATCAGTTACGGTTCAACCATCCTTGATGCACCTCCTGGATCCCCGCCAACAGCCGCACAGTGGCTTCGTTTATAGGCCGGTTAGTATTACCGACAAAGGCATAGGAGGCTGGAATGTCTCGAGCCTGCAGTATGGCACCACCCGGTGTTGGGACATGCCTGACTGATGAACCCGAAATAGACATTCCAGTATCCCTTTTCTTTGCCAGTAATGCTCTTCTGCGAATAAGACTTATGGATGTTGGCTAACATGCAAGAACTGCGAATAGGAGCCAATCAAGCTCTTTAGTGCACCCACACCTGTTGCAGTCAGCAGGATGCTGGCATTTGTTCTGCCAAATGTTCACCAAAAATATCCCATTTTTATTTTTATTTTTGACAAATAAAAATCACTCTGTTTTGCATTCAAAATGTGTTCATTTGATGAACAGTCTCTTCCAGTGATAGCGGAAACTTTAAGTGGGTGTCAGGTTTTTGTAGATTAAATGTCTTTAACGTTATGTATAAATGCTGCCATTCTGGAGACACACTATATAAAATAGCGCTCAGAATACGATTTCGCATTATGTCTGCCTGTCAAAAAGTTCCTTTAATAGAAACTCAGGTCTGCTCATGCGTCGGGCTTGCACGTTGGCAGCTTATCTGCGAGAAGAGACGGCAAACGTTACTGGTTATGCAAGGCATAATGCTATTTAAAGCACAGCCAATTTTGATATTCAGGTAAACCTTAATTATAAACGCAATACAGAATATGATATATATTTTTGTATTTTTTTCAAATATGATAATTACTGAGACGGTATTTGTACATAATTGAAAATCATAACAGCGGTTTGATGTTGTTTTATTAAATCACAAGTTAATCAGTTAAAGGTCAGATATTGTTGCTTCAAATTTGCAAAGACGATAGTGAACGTCTGATATAACTGCAATCAAAACTCGAAATCTGTATTTGCGCGCAAGTAGTTGACCAGTTTATATATATAAACTTTTAACAGCGAATCATTATGTATGTGGCCAGAGGTTTGACCTGAGCAACATTTCAGAATTCAGCCCACGTACACTATCTAGAACCATTTGCTAGGTTAATAAAATCATTTTTGCTCTGTCAACGTTCTACATGCAGCAAATTAAAAACTGCAGCCAGCAGGGCAATTTAATAAATTATTCGATCGCTTGAACACGAATGCCGCTTTTCACACACTTCCAATATGCACTAGGAGTTATGTACGTACACATTAGAAGACGATCCTATGTTTTCGAGCGTTCACAAAGGCAACCACCTGTCTTACATTGAGGGCTTTGTCTATACTTTGGGATATATTTCGAATAATGGACATTCGCACAATAAAAGGCCCTCATGAACAGTTACCATTTCTGGACAGAAAAAGGAAATTCACTACCGTAAGCATTTTCAAGGGTAACAACTTGCCATCGTGCTTAAGTGCGGTATTAAATTGGCGTAAAATTATCAGCAGATTTACCGTGTATATGACTTTATGGTCGTATTCTGTCACTAACTGTTAAGAAACACTGAAGTCAGGGCGAATTTAAAGGGAAAAAAACATATATTATAAATCTGTCATATACTTTAGAAATAGTTAAGAATGAAAAGTATTTTAAACGATACAAGCGAACATGTGAGTCACACAAGTGACGAAATTTCAGCGGATAACGACCCGCATGCCAGCCATCAAACAATTAACCTAACAGATCGCAGTCCTCTCCGATGAAGGAGGAGCCTTTAATTGCCGTAGGCATGCAGTAGCCCAGTGACTGCATCTTATAAATACGGCAACTCCCTGTGTACAAAATACCCGTAGCTGGTACTGTCTCTGATGATGCTTTAGAGTTGGAATCGGATATCTCAGGCGAATAAAACTCCTTCGCATGTACTTTTACCTGACAGTGGATGCTGGGAGGTCTACACGTTAACCATTTACTTGTAGATTGATGCAATGAAGCTCGTGAAAATCCAGTCTTGAGTAAACCGGTTCTTGGAACTGCGATTTTACTTCGAAAGATGCTTTCAAATTAAGTGGGTTGAAGAGTGCCTCAAATTCCACTTGAACGCGATAATGGATCAGTCACCAACTATGAGTAGACCAAAGGATTCTTTCCAGTAGGAGATCTAATGCGTCGAAACTGTTCTGGTTAACGCATGTCTGACTGCAGATGAAGTTCCTCGGGTTTTGTGTAAGTTCAACGATGATTCCAAAGTAAGCAATTAAGAAGTAAAAGTTGGCGATCGTACGCTTTCGATTCTTCCTCATCAGCGAAAAATATTCTAGAGATTGACTTTGCCATGCCTTGATTTAGCCAGGCAGGATGGTGCTCGCCCATCCGCTTCGATAGGCGCCTAGATTTGTGACCTATATAACCTGCTCCACATGAGCGAGTGAGGACGTAGACACAACTTGAATTGGTCTGAAAGGGCAATTTAACTTTGCTGTCAAGGTAAAGAAATGATGTGCTTGATAACACTCGTCTTAGCGGCTAGGAACGTGCGCGCGATGGCAGCATTTCAGCAACGATCTAGAAGTTCGCTCGCTGGATCCCCTTAAACATGCCAATTTTACTGTTCCTCCTTTTTTACTGATAAGCTTCTCGGAAAGCTCTTTTCATGAAGAGTGTTGCGTATAAGGGTCACCAACTACGAGAAGACCAAAGGATCCTTTCCAGTAGGAGATCTAATGCGTCGAAACTGTTCTGGTTAACGCATGTCTGACTGCACATGAAGTACCTCCGGTTTTGTGTTAGTTCAACGATGATTCCAAAGTAAGAATTTAAGAAGTAAAAGTTGGCGGGCGTACGCTTTCGACTATTCCTCATCAGCAACAAATATGCTACAGATTGACTCTCCATACCAATAAGGATGGTGCTTGTACATCTAATTTGATAGGTGCCTAGATTTTCGATTTTTATAACCTGATAGGACGTAGACACAACTTGTAGATATCAGACAAGGCAGTTTAACATTGCTTTCACGGTAAAGAAATGATGTGCTTGATTACACTCGTCTTAGCGGCTAGGTACGTGCGCGCGATGGCAGTATTTCAGCAACGATCTAGAAGTTCGCTTACCGGATCCCCTCAAAAAGGCAGTGTGAGAAATAGGTCCTTCATCTAAGCCGTCAGTATGTCCAATTTTACTTTCCCTCCATTTTTTACTGATAAGCTTCTCAGAAAGCCCTTTTCTTGAAGAGTGTTGCGTATAATGGTGATTTTGTTCACGAGCGTATCTGAAGTACATATCCTCCTCGCTTGGTTGGTGAGAGAGTGAGTGAGGCTTTGTTTCTGACTTCGCGGAACAGTGCTGAGGACGTATGTGGATTGCTCTTTTGACGTTTTCTTTCGAAATTCACTTCTAAGAATTGTCCCACAAGGCATTCTTTGAGTAGGATGTCCGCAAAAATGGGAGGAACTATCCCTTCTCTTGTTCAAAAATGAAGCTTAACGCTGGGTGAGCCTGATTAACTTATCCAGAAATAGGTTTTCTGCATATTACTACAAGTACGCGAAAGCAGAATTAGGAATGTTATTCGTTTTAGAATGCATACCTTTATCATATTAGCATTGGAAAACCATTTTCACAAAAACCTTTCTCATTGTTTTGCACAATTTATAGAGGTAAAATATGAGTGCGAATGGCAGGCTTTGGACACCAACACATTGCCTGAAATAAAATGTTTTACTGAAATAATTTACCGCACTCCGTGACAATTTATGGTCCCGCATTTTACAAACAGAGATGCCAAGAGGTAATTGTAACCAGATCTATCCTTCTTCTTTGCATAAACAGAAATTTTGTAATAAACCATCATTGTTATATATTCATGAGTTATTGCAAATGCAGATTCAAGCGAAACGACTGCCATAATGTAATTGAGAATAAATTGGTTCGATCAACGGAAGAGTACGTTTATTCATCTTAAGCCTTGTCTTCATGCTTAAGTTCATTATTAGAGATGGCGTCATATGCAATGCACAAACTTCTTTCCAGATATTAACAACTTTTTAGAAGGCTTGTATACTAAATGGTGAAACATCTGATTCTATCATTTCGTACTTTGGAGTACTTTTGAGCAAAGCGATGGATCGGAGAGGAGGACCATCCTTGTGCACCTTGGGGAGACCATAGAACCGGGTCAAGGCTGTCTCTTGTGCTCTCGCCATTCATCGGTCGATTGACGTTATTGCACCCGAGTTCTTCAATGCCAACAGCGTCGGATTAATTTCGCCTTTAAGCGTTTCTACGAAGTTGGTATCGCACGGAGCGTACAAATAACTGTCTTCCAGTAAGTGTTTGGCCTTCTGAAGGTAGTCGGATCGGTTCAATACAACGGTTGAACGGCCCTTGTATGCGAGCAGTATGAATTTGTATCTGTCAGCCGTAAGCTACATTAGTGCACCATTTTCGTCATTAGAGAGTATTTCGCGTGGTTAATGGGTGCTGCGAGTACTGGTAGTCGAGCTCTTGGGAGTAATATGGTTAGTGTTGATGGGTGCGCTAGATTTGCTGGCATCGCGGTGGATTCCCCTTTCTTGGATGCGCCTGTGATCGAGCAGGCCCTTACGATGAGTGAATGCGCTGAGGCAGTGAGAGCAAAGGCTTCGCAAGTGGCTAACCAGGCTGATGTATGAGTATAATGTGCGATCGCAATGAGGACAGGTTAGTATTGAGTCCCCATTGCTGGTACTGGGGAAGGTGGTGGTGGTGTTGGAGGAAGCAGGTGACGTGTAGTCACAGGTGGCTACTGAGGTGGTGGGAGTGGGCAAGTGGTGTTTGTCACCGTGATCGGCGCAGGGAGTGGAGGACGTAGGTTAGTGTCATTTATCGTGGGCAGCGAGGCATCGATGAAGTTTTTATGAGTGGTTGTGGTGGTCGCCGTGGTGGGGTCTAATGCAGGTGTGGCAGTCGTTGATATTGTGGGATTGTTAATGAGTTGAGCTTGAAGATGTCCGACAAGTCTGATTTACGCGCAGAATTTGCTTTAACAGCGTGGGTACGTTGGCAGGGCTTGGGCATTGTCGGTGATTATCCAAGGTGCTTATGACTTGCGTGCCACCCTTTTGGCCTTAGCAGTGGCGATTTGGATGGCCTCTTAGATTGCTGCACCAGTCTTCACGGATCTTCTCCATACTGGTCTATCCTGGGCCAGGTCCTCCCAGGTCACTGGTTGATTTGCAGTTGCTTCAGAGATTTCTTCAAAGTGTCTATGTGGCGTCGTTTTGACCTCTCTGTCACCGAGGACCCGTAGTGACATTTCCGTAGAAAATTCGTTTAGGTAGTCACTCGCCGTCCATCCTCACCAGGTGGTCACTCCATCACAGTTGAACTTCCCTCAGCCTCGCGTGGATAATTAGGATTCTGGTCCGCTCCAGGACTTTCGTGTACGGGATCTTGTCTTGTAATCTCAGTTTCAGTATTTGCTATACATCCTTGCAAAGTTGCTTTGCTTCACATCCCAGCCTAGGCTAAAGCCCTAAGATAAATTCGTTCCACTAATTTGACCTAAATATAAGGTTGAATTAGCTCAGAACATTCGTGGGAAGATACTACTGAAATAAAGATATGGTTTCTTTCGTATTTTCACAAACCCATTTTTCTATCTATAAATAATAACAATTGAAGAATAAGTGGTAACTTGAGTAGGGCAAGGAACACTATTTATAAGCATAAAAAAGCATTTTTAAGTAGAAACAGTACAAAGGTAAATAGTCACAACTTCAAATACCCTGATAATGGACACCCAGATGGGATACAGAACACATAATTGATCTTAATATTTTCATGAACAGCGAGAAACTTCTCCTCTTAAAAAAAGAGGAGACATTTATGAGAAGGCTCTAACTTATGACAACTGAAGGCATGACGTAGGATTAGAGTTATTGACAATGTCCTGAGGTGCATTGGGTTAAGGCTGACTCTTTGTGTGCGCGGATGTAGGGGGTAAAAGTTTGGGGTAGCACCACAGAGATTGCATTTGGTCACTGCATTTGTCTCGTACAGTTGGTGAATGCTCCTGTGGCCGCCTCTAACTGGTACCCAACTGTTACTTGTTACTATTCGTAGCTGGGCTCCTCCCACTGGCAACGTCCCGGGCAAACGTCACAACCGGCAGGCTAAACCAAATAAGGGTCTCCAGTGTTGTGTGTGCCTCCACACCTGGTATGTATATATATATACTTAGTTGTTTTTATAACACTGTGTTATATACTACCAATCGAAATCCAAAATCTAAAATGTACCGTGTGTTGCATCATTTGGTAATCCATCTTGGCAACCGTTTTTTTATCTAAATTGCGATTCATCACAAGTAACCACCTGACGAAATTCAAATGTGTTGGAAAAGGTTATTGCATACAATGACTTGGTTAGAAGATGAGTAATAACTGAAGTAAAGCATTTAGGAAGTCTAATTTGCTGAATGTACGATTTTAATTATTCATCAACTGGTCTTTACTGCAATTTAAGGGAGGGAAGACTAGTGCAATTCTAAACCTTAATAAATATAAAGATAATTTTGTAAGAACAGATCAAAAACTGGAGTTGCACACCATCCTGGATAAAGTAAATCGGGCTCACCCAGTGTTAAACTTTATTGTGCGAAACAACGAGTTAGGTTATTGTGAACATGGTTTTCAAATGCTAATATGCATTCTAAAATAAATTGCATTCCACAAACGGGTTGAAAAGTAGCCAAGAGATAGATTGTCATCTCTCATTTGCATGCGGATCGTAAATATTAACAAATCACTTGCATTTATTCACAAAGCCCGGAAAAATCCTTCAGACATGACAGCCGGTTGTCTGAAATCATATAAGGCCACCTCTTTTGCAATTTAGTTTAACTATGTAAAGATCACTTTTGATTAGCCCTAGAGATTGACTATCCGAATCGGCAGATGTATTCCTGCTCATCGCTCCAAATTATTCTCCTAAATTTTCACTTGTCTTCACTTATATTTGAAATAGGCTGACGAGCTCATCTTGGTAAATGATAAACCCAGGCCATGGCTGAACGAAGTCTGAGGACTACTGCCGACACCAGGAAATGGGGTAAAGATTGTCCTAATTATTCTTTAACTTAACCGACTATGTACAAAAATGTCTCATTATTATAAGACGATATTAATGTTTACTCGAATAGGTCAACTTGGTAAGGATTGAAAAGTCAGATTTGCAAACATATGTTTTCAGTCATTCATGGGCAGGCCAGCGTAAAAAAACACCTAAGTTATGTTCAGTGCTTCTATTGTAATCAAGGGGATGGGGGGATGGTAAGTCACACGGGTTGTTTCCACATCGCCTGCATGAGTGTAGCTCGGTGTTGAGGCCGTTGAAACTGGGAGCAGAGGGGTCCAGGGTTCTCTGTGAGCGACGGCTGTGTGCCGAGTGCCCGTGCCTGATATCATGGCGGGGTTGGAGTGGCGTGCGAGTATCACCTGGTGTTGGTCAGATTACCTGTGTCAACATTTTCTGACACCGTTTGTGTACATCTTTCGTGCAGTGCATGGCTTCCCGGTAGATAACCTGAAAGGTTTCTTTTGCGTCGAATTGGTGGTGCCTTTCGCCTAGATTAGCTTTGTTGATGCAATCAACC
>WEDG01001598.1:0-27276 GCA_017591395.1 Schistocephalus solidus
TGCCACTCAACTAAAATTCGTTATAAGGTTGCCCTAGTTAAGACCGACAGGGTGTCCAGAAAAAGTCCCTAATCTAGGGCAGCGGTTTACTGGCTTCCTAACACTTTCGAAGGAGACATATACAACTGTTCAAGGACTGATATGTTGCTGATCATCGCCTGTTTCGAGATAGCCCTATGTCTAATGCGAAATTGTTTCCAGTTGTGTATGCTGTCATTCAAAGTTTATTTTTAACGGTACGGCGAGTTTTTAACGTACTTTTAAATAGTATTTTTTATTTACCTATATTGCCTAATGCCTGATGTTTTGCGATTCGGTAAATAATGTTGTCATAATAGAAACATGCAATGTTTTACATCCCTGCTGAGAAACCGAACCCCGTTTATGACGCAAAGGGTGCTCTAAGATGCCTGCTTGGTTCAGGTTTTTCTTTTTAACTTACGCACAATTGCGTGGCTATGTTATCTATACTTGCTCGAAAAATAAAAGTAATTGCAAAGGTGATACAGGGTCACGATTACTGGAATTCTGTAATCGCCATGCTAGCATGGATAAGCAACGATCCGCTGAGTCAAGAGACTAACAATTTTATCTTCATAGTGAAAAGTTTGCTCTGGCGTCTAGGACTAAAACGATTGCGCAAGACAACCTCTTGGACCAACTGAATGGCCTTTAATTGTCTCACCATCGTATAACGCATTAATAGGTCAAAAGGATAATATGACCGCGATAATGTGGCTATGTGCAAATAATAATGTCAATGGCGTTTATTGCAGACACGTTTTACAATGACAGATGAAACGAAAGGGCTTTAACAAATGTTTAATGGTCGTGGAAGCAACGGAAGTAAGACGAGGAAGGATCTGGCTCGCTCTGGGACTGCGTGGGAAGAAATTATCATTCACAGGGTCCAGTTTACGATACAAAGGGATTTTCTACAGAAATCGAGGGTGCTTATGCTTCCTACCTCCCGCCTATCTTTTGTTAGCTTCCAGGTTTATTGGTTAAAACAACCATGGCATGTCGTCTCTTAAGCACTCTGTCTTTCGTAGCGCCCTGTCCTCAGGGCTACCAAGATTCCTCATCCTGCTGTTTTTAGTTGGTATGCTGTCATTCAAAGTTTTTACGGGACGGTGAATTTTTACGTTAGCTTTAAATGAGCATTTTTCCGCACACTCTATATTGCCTAAAGGCTGCGTTTTGAAATTCGGTATATAATGTTGTCACAATAGCAGCATGAAACGTTTTAAATAATTGCTGAAAAATCAAGCTCCAGTTGGAGACGCAAGGGTGATCTAACATGCCTGCGCGGTCTCGGTTTTATTTTCTAGCATACAATACAACTGCGTGGCTATGTTATCCATACTTGCTTGAATAAAGTAATTGCAAAGGTGATAATAGGGTCACGATTACTGGAATACTCATGTAATCGCCATACTTGCATGGATGAGCAAGGATCCGCTGAGTTCCCAGAGACTAATAATTTTATCTTCATAGTGCAAAAATTTTTGCTCTGACGTCTAAAAACGAAAACGATTGGCCTTAAATCGTCTCACCATCGTATAACCCACCAATAGGTCAAAAGGATAATATGACTGCGATAATGTAGATGCGAAGAACGTCAATGAACGATATATTGTGAGACAAGTTTACTGATGACAGAAGAAATGAGGGCTTTGTCAACTGTTTTCAATGGTCGTGGTGGAACGGAAATAAGACGATGTAGGATTCTGGCGTCACTGTTGGGACTCTGAAGGATTAATCTTCACAGGGTCCAGTTTCCGATCAGGGGATTTTCACAGCAATCGAAGGTACTTAGTTTTGCTCCTCACCACTCACCTCTCTTGTTTGCTTCACAGGTCCCTGGTTAAAACAACTATGGGTTTGTTGGCTCTTACCCGTCCCCGTCCTCAGGATGTGTCTTGTCCTCAGGGCTCCCAAGATTCCTCCTCTCCGCTCTCTCTTCCATTGAAGGTATCGGTACTAAAATGGGGCGGAACAATGGGCGTGGGTTCCCGTGGGTAACCAACCTCGATAGGTTTTAACTTTTCAAAATGTGTGATGAAGTTGGGACCGTGTGAGAGAGAAGCGTCATGTATCACGTACGTAGTTGATGGATGGTATCAACCACGACGAACGGTAGTTCCATGGATTTTGGGGATGCAGCTAGGGTGTCGGTATTAGTCGGAAGCCAAACCAGATCTCATAGTTGGAGTGGTGCCGTGTACTTTTCTATCGGACGGGTCTTCTGCTCATCTCCTGCAAAAACGTTAACGAGATTAAGCAACATATCTCTTAGTGAATTGGTTTCCATATTACTTCCACCACTCTCGGTGTAGGATATCATCAATTGAAGTAGGTGGTATTTGATCCGCACCCAGAAATGCTACACATGCGAAAATGTTTCATCTGCGGGGAATGTACGGTCTGAGGTTTAACGAACTTTTTGTCTAGAATAGCTTATTTATTTCCTACATTAAGATACCTCATGAAATTTCAACTGTACGTATGAAATGTTTTCGATTCAAAATAAAATTATTGAGTAAGATTGTCTTTTCGATTATCGCGCAGCCTTATATCAGGACACTAGAGCCACAGTAGGATGCCGGATTTTGTAGAGCATATTTCTGACCACTAACAGCTACCATTTGTCTCCGATATGTGAAATAAGTTCGTTGGGACTTTTGACGGTGTTTTGAAAGCAAATGAGATGACTTGTTCCAGTCCACTCATCAAGTTGCGCCGACGCCTTCCGCAGCAAATGCATCGGCTAGCAAGAATAGAAAGAGCGAGTGCATATTCGAAGTATAAGGAAGCATAAATAAAGGGAGCTGTGGAAGAGCGGGCCTTAAGTTCATCAAACACTGACTGGCAATCATCGGACCAAAATAATTTCGTATCTTTTCCGCAAACCTGTGTAATGGGCGGACGATAAACGATGAGCTTGCACCTTTTCAGGGGGGGGGGGGGGGGGGGGGGGGGGGGGGGGGGGGGGGGGGGGGGGGGAGACAAACCTGACTACCGGCTAAGCTGACTTCACGACCCAGATAGTTAATCTTCTCCTCTAAGAAATGACATTTTTCGGATAAAGCGTTATACCTGCGTCTCCTTAAGCTATCAGTACCTCTTGTAGGTTCTGGTTATATTGACTGATAGTCGTCCAGGTATCTTAAACACTGGCATGGTTAAATCGGTGAAAGTACCATCTGAATTAGTCTCTGTAATGTAAGACTGTGTTACAGAGGCCAAAGGGCATAGTTTAAACCCATAAAGGCCTTTTGGGAGAAGGAAGGCCATACTCTGGCGAGCCGCATGGTCAACTTCTATTCGCCAGTATCTTGATTTAATATCCAAGGTCGAGAATCACCATGATCCAACTAGACCGTGAAGTGTAAAATCGATGTGACGTAGTGGAAATGAGTCACGTGTTGTTACAGCATTACACCATCTGCAGTATATGCAAAACGTACCTTACCATCTTTTGGCTCTCATGCTACTAGTGAAGCCCAAAAAGAACGAGGGTTGATTACCTCTGTGGTGAGCAGAGGAACTTTCTTTTAACAGTTTAACTGAAATCATGAACATGTGTCCTCGAGGTACGCGCAGTTCACTCAAGCAGCTGCTTGAGTAAGCACGCAAAAGATTTGATTGGGATGGAGGTTTAAGCAATTCTCCTGAACTTCGAACTATGCTATTCAGTGATTTCGGTGAAGACTAAATAAATGCAATTTGCTAGTCTGTTCTAAAAATACAAGAACACATATACTCTACTAAACGCCTAATAAAGCCGGCTGTAAAACATTTGAACACTGTAAGCTAGTGGCTCAATGTCCAATCATTCGACTTGCACCGTTTATATAAATAAAATCTCGGTGTGAGCATTCCTTTCAACAGCTCTCATGACCTATCTCTTGGGTTTTAGATAGCCTTTTACGGGAGAGATGACCGTTTTGCAGGTATATGATTCGAAATTATGATCAGACTATTGCCGCAGCCCTGACCTGTGCCTTGTCCACCGTCCGTCCAGCTCCACGAAGCAGCGAGGGTCGAGGGCGAAATTCAGTTCACTGAAATTGATACGCAAGCAAGAAAATTTATTACTTCTGGCTGAAACATTTCGAGTAAAGGACCAGTCACATCATTCGACTATTAACTACTGCTGGATGACATTTTGCGATTTCACTTCCTGGCAGAGGGGCCAATGCCTCATTACCAGATATCGATTTCTAGGCTCCAGCCGATACTTGTATGAATGGCAATTAATCTAACAGCCATAGCCGCAGAAATATTCTACGGGATAACGAAAGTGACACGAAGCTGGTGTTTCGGTAGAGTACAATAGCCGAGGTCCCAGAATAAAAGACCAGAAACACACCCGCCTGTCTTACGGGAACCATGGTAATATAAGTTTTATGGGTGGGGCAAAAATTAGTAAACAAAAAGGGAAAACGGAGAAGGTAAGGTAAAAATCGTAAATTATAATTAAAGATGAATTTTTAAAATGAGGTAGAGTAGGAAGAATAGGAATGCAAATGTTTGTAATTTACGAATATAAATAAAAGGAAACCGAGAAAAATAAGAATAGATTATCACTCAGAAGCGTTTCAAAAAGTAAAGGTAAAGGTAAAAACAAAAGGATGATATAAGGTCAAGTATTACGTCAAACGCAGAATCATTACTGTAAATCCTCCAGGAATTAAATATTTTTAACACCATTTTAGGAAGTTAGAGAGAGAGAGACAAGAAGGAGAGCACCGCGAGAGATAACATCAACGGAAGAAGTAATGAAAATAATTGACTCCAGCCGGATTGTGGAGTACCTGCAGGAAAAAGAGACTGCTTCCTACGCAGCTGCACTGCGTATACAAAAGAATATGACCCAACAGGCCTCAGCAGATCAGACTGTTTTTATTTAAGTTCAATCGCTTCCAGACGGAAGAAGACCCTAAGAACCGGAACCATTTTCGAAGGAAGTAGATTAGCACTGCAAAAGATAAGGAAACTTGTCTACCGGTATGTAGAAATCGTGCGAAACAAGCGCTGCGCCACATTTGTAGGAGAACATCGCAACACAGCAATGCAGTGCTATGTAATTTGCCGGAATGTATCAACCACTGCACTGATGAGCGCCGTGGGCCAAATAGGCGGCAAAGGTGTAGAAGTGCAGGTGGATGAGACAATGAAAGCAAGACGCATGAATACTTAAGGAAGAATAAAGGTAGGAATGTACGAAACCTCTATAAAGAAGGCCCTCTTCAAATAAGTAAATAACCGGAGCTAGCCGGCACTGAAGGTGGTAATAACTAATATGGGTTGCTAAAGAAAGTGTCATAGTAACGGACTAGTGCAAAGCCTACTGCCGGCTACTCGAGGAGGGCTACCAACAGTAAGAACTTCGTCAACCCTCAGACAGGTATGCATACCAACGCCGTAGAAGGCTTCCGGAGCAGATTTAAGCGGAAGCTCTCCGAAACGGGTCCAGCGTCAGAAAGAGCTGTCTGGGCCCACCTGGATGAAACGCAGTTCCGTTTGTGGTATGGACTAAAAAGTGACAATTTATATCAGGCCTTGGTCACATTTGCTGGCCACATAGCGAATGCCTATCCTTTGAGAAAAAAAGAAAACACCTATAAAACGAAACCCACAAAAGAAAATGAGGGGAAATCACAGATGGACAATGTGGACGTTGATGTCGGATGACGGTGTAAGGCAATGAATGCAGTGACGAAGTCAACATTAAACAATACCACAACGAAATGAATGCAACTGAAAGACATTGTATTCCCTCCCCAAACCCTGGTTTATAAAATAATTTATGCTAAATGTTGTGAAGTAAAGAAATAACAACACTGAATATTTTTTACCGCTAGCGAACCCTTGAACATTGCTAGGAAGCATGGCACCGCCTACCGTAGGGGGATGGTATTCTTCGCAAACGGGAAAATGGCAAGGGAAGCAAAGTAAGAATAAGGCAATTTTTTCGGGGAGAGGGGCAAACTGTAAGCAAAAGATAAGAAAAATGGATGATAAAGAGCACGCAAAATCAATGAAGCCTGCCAAGACGCAGAGACGCAACATGAGTAAGTAAGAGCCTTGGAAAGAAAAATGGCAAAACTAAGGTCAATATGTAACCTATGCTATCAAAACACCGTCAAAATCCCAACGAACTTATTTCACACATCGGAGACAAATGGTAGCTGTTAGTGGTCAGAAATATGCTCTTACAAAATCCGGCATCCTACTGTGGCTCAAGTGTCCTGATATAAGGCTGCGCGATAATCGAAAAGACAATCTTACTTCAATACTTTATTTTGAATCGAAAACATTTCATAATTTCAGTTGAAATTTCATGAGGTATCTTAATGTATGAAATAAATAAGTTAAATTTAGACAAAAAGTTCGTTAAACCTCAGACCGTACATGCCCCGCAGATGAAACATTTCGCATGTGTAGCATTTCTGGGTGCCGATCAAATACCACCTACTTCAATTGATGATATCCTACCTGAGAGTGGTGGAAGTAATATGGAAACCAATTCACTAAGAGATATTTTGCTTGACCTCGTTAACGTTTTTGCAGGAGATGAGCAGAAGACCTATTCCGATAGAAATGTACACGGCACCACCTACCAACTATGAGATCTGGTTTGGCGTTTCCGACTAATACCACACCTAGCTGCATCCCCAAAATCCATGGAAACTACCGTTCGTCGTGGTTGATACCAAACATCCAACTACGTACGTGATACATGACGCTTCTCTCCCACACGTTCCTAACTTCACCACACATTTTGAAAAGTTAAAACCCTATCGAGGTTGGCTACCCACGCCGACTCCACGCCCATTGTTCCGCCCCATTTAGTACCGATACCTGTAATGGAAGAGAGAGCGGAGAGGAGGAATCTTAGGGAGCCCTGAGGACAAGACACATCCTGAGGACGGGAGTGGGTAAGAGCCAACAAAACCCCTAGTTGTTTTTACCAGGGGCCTTGGAAGCAAACAAGAGATGTGAGTGGTAGGAAGTAAAAACCTAAAGTACCTTCGATTGCAGTGAAAATCCCCTGGATCGGAAACTGGACCCTGTGAAGATAATTCCTTCGGAGTCCCAACAGTGAGCCAGAATCCTACATCGTCTTATTTCCGTTCCACCACGACCATTAAACAGTTGACAAAGCCCTTTCATTTCTTCTGTCATAGTAAACTTTTCTACAATATATCGTTCATTGTCGTTCTTCGCACCTACATTATCGCAGTCATATTATCCTTTCGACCTATTGGTGGGTTCTACGATGGTGAGATGATTAAAGGCCAAAGGCAAAATTTTGCACTATGAAGATAAAATTGTTAGTCTCTGGAACTCAGCGGATCCTTGCTCATCCATGCCAGTATGGCGATTACAGGAGTATTCCAGTAATCGCGACCCTATTATCACCTTTGCAATTAATTTATTCGAGCAAGTATGGATAACATAGCCACGCAGTTTTGTGTAAGCTAAAAAAATAAAACCTGAACCGAGCAGGCATGTGAGATCACCCTTGCGTCTCAAACTGAGCTTGATTTCTCAGCAGTGATTTAAAACGTTTCATGCTGCTATTATGACAACATTATATACTGAATCGCAAACATCAGCCATTAGCAATATAGGTGTGCGGAAAAATACTATTTAAAGCACGTAAAAATTCACCGTCCCGTAAAAACTTTGAATGACAGCATACACAACTAAAAACAGCAAGGATGAGGAATCTTGGTAGCCCTGAGGGACAGGGCGCTACCTGAAGACGGGAGTGTTAAAGAGACGACATACCCTTGGTTTGTTTTTAACCAATGAGCTTGGAAGCTAACAAAGAGAGGCGGGAGGTAGGAAGTAAAAATAAGTACCTTCGATTTCTGTGAAAAATCCCCTGGATCGTAAACTGGACCCCTGTGAAGATAATTTCTTCGCAGTCCCAAAGGTGAGCCATAATCCTTCCTCGTCTTACTTCCGTTCTTCCACGACCATTAAACATTTGTTAAAGCCCTTTCATTTCATCTGTCATTGTTAACTTGTCTACAATATATCGTTCATTGACATTATTTGCACATACATTATCGCAGTCATATTATCCTTTTGACCTATTAATGCGTTATACGATGGTGAGACAATTAAAGTCCATTCAGTTGGTCAAGAGGTTGTCTTGCGCAATCATCTGGTCTAGACGCCAGAGCAAACTTTTCACTATGGAGATAAAATTGTTAGTCTCTTGGACTCAGCGGATCGTTGCTAATCCATGCCAGTATGGCGATTACAGTACAATTCCAGTAATCGTGACCCTAGTTTCACCTTTGCAATTACTTTATTTTCGAGAAAGTATGGATAACATAGCCACGCAATGTTAAAAAGAAAACCTGAACCGAGCAGGCATGTTAGATCACCCTTGCGTCTCAAATGGGGCTTGATTTCTCAGCAGGGATGTAAAACATTTAATGCTTCTATTATGACAACGTTATATACTGAATCGCAAACATCAACCATTAGGCAATATATGTTAGCTTAAAATACTATTTAAAAGCACGTTAAAAACTCACCGTACCGTTAAAAGTAAACTTTGAATGACAGCATACACAACTGAAAACAATTTCGCATTAGGCCTAGGGTATCTCGAAACAGGCGATGATCAGCAAATATTTAACTTCCACAAGTTATTGTCTGCTTCGAAAGTCTTAGGAAGCCAGTAAACTTTCCACCGCCCTAGATTAGGGACTTTTCTGGACACCCCTGTCGGTCTTAACTAGGGCAACCTTATAGCAGATTTTAGTTGAGAGGCAGAATGTCAAAGGTTAAGCCCTCCAACTGCACATTCTAGAAACGTGAGGGACAGAAAGACACGAAAACGTGCACAACAGAATTGCCCTTACGCCTGGACGATAACATTAAATTCTCTGTCAATGAACCAGTTCTTGAGTGTCTGAGAGTGTCACAAAGGCCACATTAGCTAGGGGACATGAGGGCTGACTCTTACGCATCCAGTCGGTCAGCCTAACTTAAAGCAAAATATTGTCCATGTGCTTACTCGACCGGTTGTGAACAGCCATGTTTCGAAATAAGGCTCTACGGTTCTGCGCACATTCGCCGGAATTTCGAGTATTTGTAAATGATAGCCCGATGTAAGCATGCATTCAGACTAAGCTGTGATTATAGAAGGACAGATAAGGCACTGGATGCTACACACTACAGCGTAGTGGTCGCTATGTTCTTCTTTTTTCTTGTCTAATTGTCAGCAACTTAAATTGCCTTAATATGTCTTTTTGAGAGGAAGATTCTTATAGTTTCGTTTTCTTTCAATCTGATGATGGGCAGCCCAGCTAGCCCAGGACTGTTTACCTTCCCGTATCCAACAATTCTTCATTCACGAAATTTGAGTAGTCCTTCGGAGTTTGTTATTACCTGCAACCTGCGTTTTATTAAAGAAAAAATACAACGAAAGAACCGGGGATCCAGCATAACTTGCATTTTTTGAGTTGGCATTCAGTCGTTTCTAGGCTCAAATATTATGTAACTTGCAGACGAATTTTCTTTTAATGCCGAATAATTTCGGTCATACTGTGTAGCTGTGTATTTTCTGCGTTAAACCTTTTATTAACTCGAATTTCTGTATTCACGCTTTTGTTGCATGTGTGACAAGATTAAAACATTTACAAGATTTACTTTTGCTAGAACAAGGGTATTGTGGGTTTGATAGATTTGCAAGCCCAAAGTATGTTATTGAAGAACATGAAATGTGTTTCCGAGTTGAAAATAGCACTTAACTTCGTAATTAATATACATCATCTTACAATATAATGCCAGGCTATTTCAATCTGGATATGGTACCGTCTGCAGAAAGTGCTTCCCGCCCGTCTACATAAATTAATTCTCTTACCATGGATTTATTTATTATGAATTTGTCACATTGGCATGCAATGTCCCTATACAGACAGATAAATTGCATAGAAAAAATATGCACAAAATATTTATTTCTGATTCTTAGTTTGCTGCAAATTTTTCCTGCAATTATTTTTTAGATAATGTTTTAAAAGTTCTTTCACATGTGGAATAATTTTGAACCCGATCTGATGTTACATGTTCCTTTATTTTTCCTAAACGACATGCTGTATACCTTCCGTTTAAGTGAAACCGCACATTCCTCCACTCTATCAAGAATGCATTGCACAGAGCTTCGAAGTTTGCAATTGTTGTGGAACATGTCGTAAACTCTATAAGCAGCATCGATGAAAACTCAGTTACAGCCTTATATTCATGGATATTTCAAAGTGATTAATAAATTGTAACTAGAAACGTTTTTTTGAAAACCAAAAAAAATTTTTAGGCGAATTAATATTTAAGGAAGATAGAATTTTCTACAACATGAGTATAGAAAAAAATAAGCTTATTCGTGTTTTCTATAAATATGCTTAAATGTTTACACGTTTAGTCTGTAAGATCAGTTTAGTTCCTTCGGAAACCTAAAAGACAGCGTATAAGGTATTTTTTTAAGGAGAGATTTCTTTGGATTTTTAGTAGACGGAGTAAGAATGCGCAGACCTGGTGGTTTTGGGAAGCGTCCTTATATTTAACAAGCTACCACGCTTGCCAGATTGCAGTTTGCTTGGATCTACAGGAAATCTGCCAATACAGATACAGATGCCTAAACTTCTCCTATGTTATTTATAGTTCTTCCTCTTCCTCATTGTTGTTCGACTTCAGTACCAATAGCTGTTTCTTTCTTTTCATGCATTTTGC
The DNA here is from genome assembly GCA_017591395.1 of Schistocephalus solidus. NCBI lineage: Eukaryota > Metazoa > Platyhelminthes > Cestoda > Diphyllobothriidea > Diphyllobothriidae > Schistocephalus > Schistocephalus solidus. The sequence continues at coordinate 10,759 of WEDG01001598.1, forward strand.
TCTATCAAAAACGTGCTGGGAACCTTCTGCCATTTTACTTTACCAGAGCACTTCACAAACTGTGCTGATTATAATGAAAGTTTTAGTAATTTTAGGTGAAGAAGGTGACTAAGAAAGACTCAAATATTGTCTTTAAATCTGATAACATTCAGAAGTAAATAAGAAATCAACACGCAAGAAGGCCTGTAAAAAACAATCTACTAATTAAAGGTAGTATTATGTGTATGATTATCAAATTAACCGATTGGGTGGGGATTTGGTGTTCGAGTTGATCGTAAGCAGGCAATTATCCCGACTTCACTTGAACCGGCGTTTGTTATGCCTTCTCTCGCTGTTAAAGAATTTCACTGATAAATGACCCTTTACGAAAAAAATAACGGGCATCAATGGATATAGCACTGTTTTCTTTTAAGCCGGTAATCCTGTCGCCTGAGCTTCGTCTTTGGTGCCAGTTCAAAAGATTTTCCCAGTTAAAAGGCAAATTGTGTCACCTTTGCAAATGAAACATTGCTCTAGGATCATCTTTGCTACGTCTCTAATGGAAGGTATAGAGATTCAAGGTAGTCAGGCGTTGCTTGTACGTAAAAACTTTGAGTTAATTATACCCTTTGTAGCACGTTGATGTATACCTTCGGAAACACATATTATACATCCGAAGCCAGGGCTGCCAAGCCTGTACCGAATAGTCCATGTGAGGTCTCAAAAGTATTCCATAGGCCCTACTGAAAGTATGATGATTCAAGTTTACAAGCGTTCTTCGTATCACGCTCATAATTGCCCTTGGATGTGCTGCGAAATTGGAACCCTGCGTTGTTACGCTTGAGTTGTGTTTAATGAAAAAACCAAGGTCTCCTTGCGTAATTCTGATGCTTCATTTTCCAAGAGATGCTATCGTGAGAGTGAATTAGTTAATCCTCTTGCTTTAAAGTATATGCAGTATCACATATTTGCTTATATTGAATTCCATATACCAGTTGCTGATCCATGTCTGCAGATTCTCTATGTTCTCCTGTGATATCTGAGAGTTTTTTAAGAAATTCGAATTTATATTTGTTTAGCGGATGGAAGGCATTGTCAAAAAAAAACATTAGTATCGAAATAAAATTTTGACAATATGTGCAGACAAAATGAACAAAAATGTAATAATTTAGGCAGAACGTTTCCTGATAGGGCAATAGTTAGCAAGGTTTTGAAATTTATTATGAACTAGAAAATAGACTGAGCAAAAACTCATTCCTTGTAAATTGAGCCAGGGTTCAATATACTTCCATTTTCGAAAAGATATAAAAGCTGAGGAAAAAATGGTAACGGGGTAGAGAAGGCTTATACTGCAGTAGCAGTGCAGAATGAGATAATGAAGCGTCGATATGGTTTGTTCATGATCACATAGGTGCATGAAACCAAGTCTCATAAACATTTGTCAGTGGACGTGAGGCCTCAGCATCTCAGGATCCAGAATTTAATTCTGATGATGGTACGTTTCCAATGAAACGGGAGCATTATTGACTGTATACGTCCAAATGACTTCCATCGTTATAATGCCTGGTGGTAAAAGGATACATCATGGTTTTTAGTGGACCGAGGTAGAGAAAAAAGTTTCAAGAAGGTTTTTAAAATTCCCGATGGTCCTTTCTCTGAGTCATGCAGAAAGCTACTCGGAAAAAATGAGGAAAATTAAAGGTTAATAGAATCAGTATTAAGATAAATGTGCAGTCTTTGCTTGAACGCAGGTAGACTAGTTAATGATCTTATTTCATTAGCAACTCGGAAGTACTTTTTCTCCAAAAAACTGGTCGAAGCTTGGAATAATCTACCTCTGGATGTTGTTATGTTGGAATCCCTAGAGGCTTTAAAGTGAAAGTTGGACCGATATAGTAGTGCGTGCTACAAGACAAACTGAAAGCTGCAAAGGCGACGTCAGCAAATAAACTATTTAGAATACTACTTCCTATATTTGAGTGACATTTCTTAATGTATAATTATTATCATCCGAGGCTCACGCTCCCTCCCATAATTCTCATGCGGAGGTCCCCGAGGTCTTCACTGTTTTACTATCTGCACACCTGGGTGACACCGTGAGTGTTCGCATCAGCGGAACCTGGCAGCCATAGTCCATGCGGTCTCTGAGTGTTCTCCCTTGCTTCGAACCTCAACGAGCTGAAGATGACCTGGGTGGATATTTCTGCCTTTGAAACCACTCAGTGGACACTGCAATCAGCAAGGGAGTGTCTTGCTGCGTCTTCCGCTCTTCGGTTACGATCCAGGTGACCTCAGACATGCCCACCAAAAGCGACAGTTTTTTTCTCCTAAATCACAGGGAGTTTTTTCACTGTCTAATCTTTTTCAACTATGTTCCACCCCGTTGGTATATATCAATTTGCCTAGCCAAAAACCGAAATACTATTTTTTGCTACAACATCATGCATGTACATATAGGGAATTCAAAGGTAATTCACCTACATCTCCCTCAAATATACTGATACTATGGTGACGTTGGCTACTGTCGGGCAGGCATTCGAAGCCCATCTAGAGCCCCTAAACGTCAGACTTAGAATAGACCACATCATGTGATTAGCCACAGTCATTCTGCCAACAGAAAAAGGCAGTGTTATGGGAAAAAATATTCGTGACACGAAGCAAACCCTCGGAAATATGCGTGGTAGAGGAGCTGCAGATTATAATATAATAGGACTTCATCATAGAGATTCTACGCCTGCTCCCATCCTGGCTAGCCTTGAATCCATTCTAATGACCTCTGTCATCCCGGAAGACAGGCCCGAGGACATATGCAGCTGTATCACTGGTATCCTCCGGCATAAAGGTCACCAGCAAACCCTTATAGGTGAAGAGGTGCGAGGATTTCAATCACGGAAACCCGATCATAATATTGTGGTGGTGCCCGCTTACAAACATGGCGCTCATTTCATTATGAAACAATTGACTACGTTAAGACGTCAAACCATACCTTTAGTGACAAGAAGGCCTATTCGGTTCTCACCAAACATCCAACGAAAAAGCAATCCGCAAATATGCAATCCGCAATCAGGCAAATCTTAAAATAATAAGTCCAAAAACTCCAGGTTTAGGACCCTCGATGATCTCTGTATCGCACATGCGTATGGTCCTCCAAAATTGCACCATACGGAGATCCCACTGATAATTATATTTAAAACTCATCTGATCGTCTACTTATAATATAGCTAAATGGTTGCAACGACATCTGACAAGGCCAACCCATGGATTAGAATACAGCATTAAGAACTCTCAGGCATTCCCTTCACGGGATCCAAGACATCAAAAGTAAGCACTGATTAATGTCTCCTGCCTTTTGCCATCGTTGCTTTGTTTTCTTCCATAACACACGACTTTGCAATTGAAGACATGTTCTAGCGTCTGCAGGACAATTCATTTGAGATGCCAACGGGGTATTCTAAAGAACTGCTCCAACTCTGCATTACGAACTACTGTCAATTACATAATACTTCTGCAAACAGGTCAAGTGAACCCCAGTGGGCTCGCCCATGTCAGGATTTCTCACTGAACTAGTATTGCAGTGACTAGACGAACAAATTATTTACAGGCTGAAGTCCAAAATGTTGTATTGCTATATAGATGACACCTTTTTTGCAATAAATACAGTGAATTGAAACGATGCAGCAGAGGCTGAATTATGTCTTTCCCAGCTATGCAATTGACTCGTAAAAATGCGGTTGTAGATAGCCTGTCATTTCTGGACATGATAATACAAAAATTGAGTGATGATAGCCTCACAACAGGCGTCCAGACGAAAGGATCTAATGCTGATATTATCCTCGCATATGGAAGCCAGAATCCTGTGGCTCACGAAAGAGGCTGCGTCTGACATATTATCCACTGGACCTACCGGGATTGCAACAGTGACGATCTCCTTATGAACTGACTTACTTTTATTGATTCTTTCTTTATAACTGATATCTGATCCTTTTTTATAAAGAATTGCCTCGGGTGACAAACATAACTACAAGGCCCATCCTCAACGGAGACATTGTGGCCCGGAAAGTCTTCTCCCTGCCTTGTATGCAGGGAACTTCTGCAGTAGTCGCCCGGTCGTTAGGTCACTCAAGTATTCTATTTACCCACAAGCTAAAACCCGTACCCACAGCACTATCTCGACTAAAGGATCCCATCCTCAAAGAAAAACACACTGTTCACTGCTTACTGGTGCCAAACCGTATCCCCCATCAGCAATCGCTAGTACAGTTGTCCGCAGTCCACTAATCGACCAGCTACCCTCTCACACTAACACAGGAAGGCGTAATCATTCCGCCTACCCCCCGATCAGTACTCCATGACAATCCATCTAACACGTCACTCGTTCTTCCGTCCTTTCACGCCAAATGGTCTACTTATCTAAGCTCACATTATCTCTTGTTTTAATTTCGTCTTTCAATGAGTTGGGGACACCAAATACAAAATTCACAAGAAAAACTCTATTTTTTCTGATGAACCTCTTTCTTTTTTTATTACACTGGCTCAGAACATATACCCTCTTCGATTTAAATATATGAGAACGAAAGGCCATCTTGTGAACGATAGATATAGTGTCTGACGTTTTGAAGACAGAAAAGCTTCCATTATTGCCGTGAGTGTAGTAGCGCGATTCACTGTGTGGTGACATTCATGTTGATGCGTTTTTAATTTAGTAGTCATAGTGGCACGAAGGAAAGGCCGGATCGGAGGGAGAAGATTCTCACAAATCTTGCCACCGGAGGAGTAGGGCGGCGTTGTGCATTCGCCTCCGCACAGGGTCTATGGTGGAAAGAGGGTGACGGCCTCTCATCAGGGACCCGCGTTGGCAGCGGCTGCCGGTCCCCCATCGAAAGTAACTGCCGTTGTGGGTTGGTCATCTTGCTTAAACTCATGCACCCGTCTGTTTTTCTCATCTGTCAGATTATTTCCCGAGCTGGCAAAAGGGAAAACTGCTCCTTCCCCGAATCCGGGCGGTGCGGCTCTGGATGTGCCCACCACGGACTCAACCATGCTTGGATGCACGTTTGGACTGTGTTCACGTTTGCACGTTTGTTCATTGAGCTGATGGTTTGGTAAACCGTAGGTGTCACGAACACGTAATGGAGGTAGTCCTTGTGTTCCACATCTCGGCTTATTCCCTAGCCCAGAAGTGTGGCATTTTCGAAGGCGAAGGTTTGTCCAGAGTCTGCGCTGTGTTCTTCCACCAAACACGATGAGCCCATTTTTTTTACTGCCATCATATGATTTCTAACTAGGGTCTATAGTCAATTTCCCATGTCCCCAGTGTGGGTAACTTCACAGGAATTACAGTTTACCTCTTGACGTGGTACTCTTAGGTTTCAAGAATTGATGTCTAATTGTCAACGCCTGCCGATGTGCGATGCAGAGCCCGAGATACTGCCTCAGAAACACCGTCAATGTAGGAACGGGCTCGCCATCTTTTTGGCTTTTCGGTCGCCGGAATTCAGCTTGGCCTTGACTGTCTGACGTGTTATATGAAGTTGGGAGGATACCTTTAGTCGTGATGAAGCAATGGAGGAATCGTTGTCCTGAAGATCTGTCGTCTGGCTCGCAGCAGTTTGTTTCTACCCTTCTGTTTAGTGTTCAGGCACATTAGCGTCTATGGCATAAAAGGGAAGCTCAGGATTTAGCACGTATTGGTGGCGCCTCCTAGAAACAATTAATGGTGAGAGAGAGAGAGAGAGAGAGAGAGATGACGACGAATGGCACCCTGACCTCATCTTCATTCAGTCGCACCCATTTGAGTCGCTGTAGAAACTAAATGGGCCGAAGAGACCGTCGTGGTCGCCTCGGAGGTGAGAGACCTCAGATTTCGGAATAGCCATTCAGGTATTCTAAATTGTGGTGCGACACGCAATTGCACAATTTGCTGAAGGATACACCAGCGTTGTGTTCGTTCGGCATCCCGTAGAACATTATTATGGCCAGTAATACAAAAATTACCGGCTGGTAACCCAGTATTTATTGCTTATTTTAAGGCTAACGTTTAAGAGGTTTAGTACTTTAGACAAACATTGTCCATGATACAGTTTATGCTTAATCCAAAGGTCCAGTAACCCTTTGAAAATATAAATATAAATAAAGTCAGCAAATTTTTCTATTTGGATATGTGACGTCCGTTGGATTTTCAACCAGTTATAAAAAGCTTCGAGAAATTCGATATTTATATCCGAACCCACTTAAGGGCATGAAAGTGGATAAATGAAAAAGAAACACGAATATCGCGCTCTTACAACTGGTTGTCTACTTGTCAATTTTAATGAACTTAGCTAAGCGAAATTTTTCCACGGAGCCAAGACGTCAAGACAACTTTATTGGGAAATGTTTTTCCTCAAAAGCACTTACTGCACGAGAATATTAAACAGAAAGATGTATAAGGAAGTCTTGAATTCAGAAATTTTATTCAATTTTAATAAAACTAACTCAATAAATAAAATCGGTGGTTTTAAAAAAATTTGGGATATTGATAAGCGCGTACTAATAATTTCACAAATCAACTAAAGAATGTCAGATGGGATGCCATTCTCTATGGAATACGACACAATCAGGAAGACCTACCGGAGGGGACATTACAGCAGATGGTGTAAAATCAAAGGCAAAAATTGGACTTTGTGAAATCTTCTTCAACCGAAAATGTCTAACGTTTGTAAATCTCTGCTTCTGAGCTATCAAAATTCTGCCCGCTATCTATGGAAACTAAGCCCTTTTACCATCTTTCTGACTGACATAAATAAATATCTTAATAATGGTAAAAAAATAGTTAGCTACAAATTTTCAAAATCAAATTAAAAAACGGGTCTTTTGTTAGAGATGGGGCCTGTTGGATAAATTAATGTCACAACCAACTTACTGGGGGAAGGAAACATTGAAAATTAAATTGGTTCATGGCTGAATGTAGCGCAAACCGTAGCATTTACTTCAAATATCTGACCCTCTAGATCATTTTGATTTACCTTGCAAATATTCTGCTGATGTAATCATTCCTGGTGTTGCAATCCGCTGCAGTTTCACCTCTTCTTTCATGTTTTATGATCAAATTTTTGTCATAATACGAACATCTCCCAGACTTGCGGGTTACACATTAGTAAAATATGCACTATTTTAAAAGAAGGCCACTGCAATCGAGCAATTAATTCAGTTTTTGCATTTTATTTTCCCACATGCAATTTGTGACTTTTGCGTTTCGCAAAATTTATTAACTTAGCTTATATGTTAATGTAGTCGGAGCATAGTTTTAGAAAATCCGTAATTGAACAATTCAGGGTTCTACGTGATGTTCATACTTTTTTGAAACAGGCGTATGCAGCACGATGTATTTGTTCCAGACAGCAGTTAGAATTTTCACAGAAAGTTAATATAAAATAGTAAGGGTTGGAGGCCAACGCAACCAATATATCCTGCTACATACACCTGTTTCAAATTTATTCCCAAGAAAAAATGCTTCAAATTGCAAAAACAGCATCTTTTACTCGGATATAATTAAATTGAAACCTTATTCGATAATTCGAAGAATATTCACTCCGTAACTTTCAGATGCCGTTTTAAGAAACCAAAAATAAAAACAGACCGTGTAAGAGCAATAGTATCGAACTAAAGATGGTTTGGCGACAAGCGGTTTAATGTTTTGTAATAATCTGGTTCTTTAGTCTCACTTAACGTATGTTTACACAAAAAAACAATGAAAGTGAATTTCTTGCTGAACGTATTTTGCAGTAAATATATTTTTCATGCTAACTGGTTGGGAGCTAAACTACAGAAAACCAAACAAAACAAGACTTGAATTTTGCGGCAAAAATAGAACCTCGAAAATTTCTTATGTAGAGTTCTGTTTGCTGATGGATAAAATTAGATGTTTATTCCTTATTACTGGATGTTGTGTGTAGTATGGGACTGACGGCTTTGAACTGTACCCAGACAGAAAATACAAAATTGATGAGAAATCTCGAAAATGAAGGGCGTTACCTTCAGTGGAGGATACTAACTTCGTACACTGTCAGCAAAAATTGCCAGAACGCATTTCGCAAAGCCCTAACGAGGTGCCTTCGCAATTCGGTATACAGTGAGACGAACTTTAAACACTTATGGGGCACTTTACCTAGCCTTTAGCTTTGTACTTTAAATAATGCAGCATTTGGCTATTTTCGATACAATTTAGATTGTTATCGTCCAAAACTAGCTTCCAAACTGGACTTAAGTTTCAACCAATCTATTTCATATATTTGAGTATTTATCATGTTGAAATTGATCATGACATCCTTTCTAAAGGTATCTGAAACTTTGTGCTCTTATGACTCTAACAGTGAACAGAGATTGAAACATATCTACATATATGTCGATGGTATCTTAACTTTTCATTTAAATGTTAACATACATTTTACACCAATTTTCCGCTTGTACATAAAGCAGCAGAAACAGACTTTTGCGCAGTGAAATGGATGCAAGTTGGTTGAATAGACGTATTTGTTGACACATATAGTTGTTGGATTTAATGAAAAGTTTGGGCGTAACAGTGACTCGAAGAACGCTTTTGGAACACGGCATGTCTCCATCGCCAAGAAGCGGGTGAGCAATCATCTTAAGGATAAAAACAGGAGAATACAGACAATATCCAGTGGTCTTACGATTATAGTGATTTTCACATACATCGTATGTTTTAATATAATAATATCACTGTAGTCACTTTTTGTATTTTTAAAGTAAATCATATAACTCTTAATGATTCGCAATTTTGTTTGTGATTTCAACCATGCTAAGAGCACTATCTTGACAAAATATTTGCCGTTTATTAAACTGTGAGTAAAACTCGAATTAATTTTGCATTTATAAATAGTTAACTGTTTAAGTTCACTTCACAATATTAATGCGAACTTTTTGCGTTTTCCAAGCAACTTTAAAACAAGTATAGGTCCTCTGATAAACCGCAAGTCAAAATGGATTTTTATAATACGCCAAAGTACAATGCATGTCAAAGACGAAGAAGTGGGGTAATCATGTGATCGCTTTTAAATCAGAAGCTCTTTTGGTATGGGCAAACATCATTCTACAAAGGAAGTTTATTAGGCGTCGGTGCGCTTCAGAATTATCTCCTCTACTGCTCATGAACTTTCAAGCGTGTTTTTCGGCAGCCTCTGTATAGAAGATACTAACATCCTCTTTTGTATATTGTACATGTCTGAAAATTTGAGGGTTTTTGGCGTGCCGATACATTTTTATTCCTTCGATGGAACCACCAAAAAACTGTAGAGATAAAATAGGTCGTAGTCTAATTTTTGAAGAGGTTGTTAATTTACTTACATGTGGGGTCTGTAACTCAAATCGAAGGCGGCCATCAAAAGTAAGTCATCCCAAATATCCTACTTGAGATGACCTGGCGGCGGACATCGGTATAAGAACTCCGTGTCAAATTTCAGGAGCAATGCCCATACCAGTGTCCCATTCTCAACCTTCGCTGAAACGCGGAGCAATGACACTCTTGCTTTCACGCCAGCATCGGGTCTGATATGGTGGCAAATCAGGTACTTTTCAAACTCCATACCTCGCCATGAAAGTATTTCACCTTGTTCAGTCAGATTTCTTCTCTAAGCGTCAAATCATCAGCCTTTAGTTTTTAAATATACCACTGTAGACATTCACGGCAGCCTTTATAAATCTTTCAAAAAATGTTGAGTCATCGGCTTCAAATTGATAACTGTTGAACTAACTTTGCCGTGCGTGGTGTGGCGGTTTGGACTACACCCCAGCTTATCCTGCCACATATATTGTTTGTCGCTAGCTTTGGTGACCGAAGTGGAATTTATGACGCAGGTGCACCTGACTCTGCCTAAACTACGTCGCTTTCATCCAGAGATGCATGCTGCTTGCACTTTTAGATGAATCTCTAATGATTACTGTAATTACCTATAAGTGAAGCATCCAGATGATTGGTTAATCGATTGAGAAGGTCCAACAACTAATTTCAGGCCACATCAATATAAAAACTCTCAACAGGTAATTTAACGGCGTATTGTAACGTGGGACGAGAAATAAGAAACCTGCTCTGTAAGTTAGCATTAAAGAATTAATGAATTCTCCATAAAATTGGTCGTTACTGTAATATTTGACTAGACCGTGAGAAAATAAAAAAGTTTCCGAAATCGAAAACACTTACCACAAACCGCCTGCTTTTACGAGTGGGTGAGGCAGCACGCATAAAATGATTGTTAGCCAAATCGGCAGAATCGTGACTCACACGATAAAGCGCGTGACGTAGCAATTAGCACAAGCTGGTTAGCAGTCAGTGCACGCAGCTGGAGTAAGTTGGGTGATACCCAGAGTTTGATCAATAAAACAGAGGTCGAAAGATATATTCAGTATTTAACACGATATTTTGCACTGCCGTTTTTGATTTTCAATATATTGTTAACTAGCTTACAATTTACCTAAATCCCAAAAGTTACATGCTATTGAGATTTCTATTGGTAAAGTTATTAATGATTTAAGCCTTAGCTGGTAAGGTCAGTTAGCCTTATGCCGGTAGGGGCTCCAAAAGACCAGAAATTAAAAAAACATGTATTCAATTTGATCAAACTTTATAGTTAAGATTTACTAACAATTTCAATTGAGAGGCCCAGCTATTGATGAGTTGAGTTTGTTTCGTCACCCCAATACAGAAATTTGCATAAATAGTTAACCGCGTGCGTATGTCGCAAAGAGACACGTAAATGGTTCAATCTAATTCATGCGTGTGAGCTACGAGCCGTCAACTCCAATGTGTGAAATCCTAGTGTGTTGTGCGTGTATGTTGCACCTGGGGACGAACTCGCTAGCTCTGTTAGACATTACACACAGTACCCGCATCAGATAGCTAATCCGATCTTGCAGTGGACTTGTGCTTGCAAACGGGAGGAAAGAGTAAGGTGAACTGTCGCAGTGCGTAGTCCTCAAGAGCTTACTTGCTTCATATTATCATTGAACGACAAAAGCCACGGCCCAGAAGCTTGCCAGCTGACAATTCGACTCGCAGCCAGCCCTGTGTGGAGCGGCCGACTGGTGGACTGAGAGTCAAACTGCAATGGTGCCGTCTTAATGTGGCCTCTATGGCACTCCCACTCAACTGGGAACTGAGCCAACCTCGCTTTCTTTTTGGGTGAAAGCCTTGTTTGTTAGGCGTACACCAGAGGGTGTGATGGTACGCCAAAGTGCGGGTTCCCGTCGCGCCAGCCACCTTCCTCCGGTCTGTTTGACTTTCTCACGACGCCGAGTTCAGGTGGGAGAGAAGGAGGAGAGAGTGCGGTAGATGCGCCAAAATAAACCGTTTCTGAGTCCACCTTACCGTAGGGCGCAAGGCGGAGCTCCTCGTAAACGTCAGCCGAACAGGTCTGACTTTTTTACAAAATATTAACCGTTAAACACGCCGGAGAAAAGCAATTGGCATTTATTTGAAAATATTAAAGTTTAATAATGTGGAAACGGAAATTCTTAGATGGAAAATGGAGGGGTTTGCGTCTGTGCAAGTGTGAGTGAATATCGCCTGACCATGAACGCAGACACGTAGAGTAGAAGATGCTGTCAGCAACAACTTGCAACACATCTTGTCCACAGAGTAAGGTTGACAGAAAACTATTATCCAACGTAAAAAAATTATAAATTACGAATTGGCAGCAATTTCAAAGAAGCAAGGTCACCGTCTATAGCGTGAGTGAACACGAGAGACGTGAGTTTTCGAAAACTCGAGAATGTTGGCCTGACTATTAGCATGCACTGAAAAGGCTCAAATGTTGAGATCATTCTTAAGTATGACAGAAACCATCCAGCCAACCATAAAAGGAGTTGCGTCCGAACCCTTTTTCACCGAGCTTTTCGCTACTGTAGCAGTGACGACATTCTAAAGAAGGAACTCGCTTACTTGAATCGCTTTTTCCGACGCATTGGATACCAGGTCAGATTTGTGAAAAAATTTCTCCGAAGCCAGAGACAACCACAAAGCTTCGAGTCTAACGGAAAACCAGTGTCGTGAAAATTCTACTGCCTGCCTTACATGCAGGGAATCTCCGAAGCGATCGCCAAACAAATAAATTGGTTTGACATCTCCATCGCGCACAAGCTGGTGTCCTCCCCTGCGCGTAGCACTTTCGCGAGTTTAAAACCCCACAGTAAAAGAGCAACAAACGAATGTAATAAACCGCATTCCACATGCTCTAGCACTTACGTAGGCCATACGGGTCGAAAACGTGGGACCCGCATAAACGAGCATAAACTGACCATCCGCCAACGCAATCCCTTGCCTCTCGTGTTCGCGAACACTATGCACAGTGACCAATGGGAACGCATTCGAAGTGGTCGTCATGGCCAACACCAAGAAGGCATGAGGATTCCTCGAAGCGTGGCATTCCAACACAAACAGCTTCTACGTGCACGGCAAACTGACCCATGTCGAACTTAAACCCACAAAAGAAGCTGTGTTCAAACCCTTTTCCATCGGGCCTTCCGCAATTGCAGCAGCGATTACCTTCTTAGGACAGGACTAGCGTATTTATAATAGTTCTTCCGATCCAATGGATACCCAACGAGCTTCGTGAAATTGTCTTCGACCCCAGAGACTAACGCAGAATATTGTTTCTAATGGTGATATAGTGCAACGGAAATTTTATTTCTTACCTTACACGCAAGGTGTTTCCTAAACAACCTCGTGACAATTAGGTCACTTTGACATCTTTGTCGCCCACAAGCCTGCATTTTCCATTCGCGCAACCCAATGCTGAGTAAAGGACCACCTACCCAAAGAACAATTAAGCAATGTCATTTACCGCATACCGTGCGCCAACTGCCTTTCTGTTTACGTTGGCCACACAGGCCGACGTCTTGGGACTCGCATCAAGGAACATAAGCAAGCGGTTCGTCGACGTTACCCGCGTTCCGTTTCACCGTCTCGTCCGTCTCGTTGTTCTTGCTCTAGAGCAGTTCGTTGACCATTTCGATTGCCAGGCCTTGTGTGATCGAGGTGAAGAGAGAGGTGACATCGAATGACCCCATCATCTCATCTGCAGTAATTTGCACTCCCTGGAGCTGCTGTAGGAATTGAGTTACTGAACAGACCGTCGTGGTCACGTCTGAGATGAGCGACCGCAAATTTCGGAAAAGCCATTTTGCCAGATGAAAGGTTGGTGCACCGTGCAATGACACGATTGGCCGGAGGGGGATACCAGCCTTGTGTACTTTCGGTATTCTGTAGAACCTTGTGGCGGCCGCGTCTATTGGTTTAATGGCCTGTCGAACCGACGTAGTAATTGCTTTGTTCTTTTGCATGTCGGTGAGTGTCTTGTTGAGTTCCGTTACAAGTTTCTTCATCTGTTCATCGTCACACGGCAGGTACGCCTGTCGGTACTCCAGTAAGGCGTTGGCCTTCTGGATGCTGTCGGACTTATTTAACACTATTGTGGAACGTCCTTTGTCGGCTGGCAGAATCATGATGCTGGTGTCAGCCCTCAGTGTCTTGAGAGCACTCTGTTCCGCTCTGGGAATGATTGGGCGTGGTGTGTGCGCCATCACGAAAGAGGTTATCTGCTGGCGAATAAGGTGCTTTTTTCGTCAGATTCCCCGGTTTGTTTGAGAATCGACTCGACAGTGGCCACGAGATTGACCGGATCGGCGTCTGCGAGGTAAAAGCAAGCTTCATGACAGCACTTTCAATTGTGCAGGCGACAACTGTTTCGATTACAAAATGTGCACCAAAATTTCGTTCTCTTCTCGAGATAAATGGGTTATATTTCGAAGCTTATCCGCCAGCTCCGCATCTCTCGTTGCTCGCAGGTCTCTGGCGTGAGTGTTCACCATGGACTCACGGATGTTCGGATGCATGCTAGGCCTTTGTTCACGTTGGCTCTTTTGATAATTGAACTGTGTTTGGAGGGCTTGGTTGGACATAGAAAGCATCACACAACGATTGAAGGAGGTTGTTCCCATGTGCCAGGTCTCGATTGTTTCACTGGCCACGCGGTCACTTCGCCGACCCAGAATTTCGGCATTATGGAAGGTGAACGTGTGTCAAGAGTCTGCGCAGTGTTCCGCCACCAATGACAATGGGTCCGTTCTTCTTATTGCCCTCATGTGTTCTCCGAATCGGGGTTGTAGCCGTTCCCCGGTCTATTCAATGTAGTTGACTGCGCAGAAAATGCATTGAAGCCGGTAGATGACGTTTGTTGTCTCACCTCCGGGCAGTGCGGCCTTAAGCCTCATAACCAGATGCAAATGGTTGACTCCGGCAGTTAGGCGATGCTGATCCCGGCTTCAAAGCAAATATCTGCGATGTAATCTTGTTTTGTATAACCATGGTTCCCGTGATTGCCTCTTCTTCTCATTTATATATATATATATATATATATATATATATATATATAAATATATATAAATATATGATAGTATGTTGCTCACTGATCTGTTTAAGGAACATGTATGTTCCGTTGTGCCCTGGAGATCAGACTAGAGCCCTCGAAGGCGGTCGCATAGCGACGTGTAGCATATGATGGAATGGTACCGACAAAGACAAGGGCAACCGGGATGGCCATTTCTGGCTTGTAAGACGTCATCAGCCAGTCATACCCAATCCCAAATGTGGCACACCTGGGATTCAAAACACGCGACCTTTGGTAATTGAGTCCAACGCTCTAACATTGAGCCACGGGTTAACTGTTTTGGTCGGTTGCAATTGGGTATATGATGATAGTATGTTGCTCACCGATCTGCTTAAGGAACATGTATGTTCCGTTGTGCCCTGGAGCTCAGACTAGAACCCTCGCAGGCGGTCGAATCGCGTCATGAAGCATAAAATGTAAAAGTGGTACTGACAAAGACAAGGGATACCGGAATAGCTATTTCTGGCTTATTAGCCGTCATCAGCCAGTCATACCCACAAATGGCTATTACGGTCTCTCTTGTCTTTGTCGGTACCACTTTAACATCATATGCTACATGTCGCTATGTGACCGCTTGAATGGGCTATAGTCTGAGCTCCAGGGCACAACGGAACATGCATGTTCCTTAAGCAGAGCGGTGAGCAACATACTATCATCATATACCCGATCACAACCGACAAAAACAATGAACCCTTGGCTCAATGGTAGAGCGTTCGACTCAATTACCAAAGGTCGCGGGTTCGAATCCCAGGTGTGCCACACTTGGGATTGGGTATGACTGGCTGATGACGGCTAATAAGCCAGAAATGGCCATTCCGGTCTCCCTTGTATTTGTCAGTACCACTTTAACATCAAATGCTACATGTCACTATGCGACCGCCTGCGAGGCCTCTAGGCTGAGCTCCAGGGCACAATGGAACATACATGTTCCTTAAGCAGATCAGTGAGCAACATACTATCATCCAATACCCGAACGCAACCGACAAAAACAACGAAGCCGTGGCTCAATGGTAGAGCGTTCGACTCAATTACCAAAGGTCGCGGGTTAAAACCCCATGTGTGACACACTTGGGATTGGGTATGACTGGCTGATGACGGCTAATAAGCCAGAAATGGCCATTCCGTGCTCCCTTGTCTTTGTCGGTCCCACTTTAATATCATATGCTACATGTCGCTATGCGACCGCTTCAATGGGCTCTTGTCTGAGCTCCAGGGCACAACGGAACATATATGTTTCTTATGCAGATCGGTGAGCAAAATACTATCATCATATACCCGATCGCACCCGACAAAACAACGAACGCGTGGCTCAATGGTAGAATGCTCGACTCAATTTCCAAAGGTCGCCGGTTCGAATCCCAGGTGTGCCACACTTGGGATTGGGTATGACTGGCTGATGATGACTAATAAGCCAGAAATGGCCATTCCGATCTCCCTTGTCTTTGTCCGTACCACTTTAACATCATTTGCTTCATGTAGCTATGCGACCGCTCAAGAGGGCTCTAGTCTGAGCTCCAGGGCACAACGGAACATACATGTTCCTTAAGCAGATCGGTGAGCAACATTCTATCATCATATACCCGATCGCAACCGACAAAAACAATGAAACCTTGGCTCAATGGTAGAGCGTTCGACTCAATTACCAAAGGTCGCGGGTTCGAATAACAGGTTTGCCACACTTGGGATTGGGTATGACTGGCTGATGACGACTAATAAGCCAGAAATGGCCATTCCGTTCTCCCTTGTCTTTGTAGGTACCACTTAAACATCATATACTACATGTCGCTATGCGACCGCCTGCGAGGGCTCTAGTCTGAGCTCCAGGGCACAACGGAACATACATGTTCCTTAAGCAGATCGGTGAGCAAAATACTATCATCATATACCCGATCGCACCCGACAAAACAACGAACGCGTGGCTCAATGGTAGAATGCTCGACTCAATTTCCAAAGGTCGCCGGTTCGAATCCCAGGTGTGCTACACTTGGGATTGGGTATGACTGGCTGATGATGACTAATAAGCCAGAAATGGCCATTCCGATCTCCCTTGTCTTTGTCCGTACCACTTTAACATCATTTGCTTCATGTAGCTATGCGA
>WEDG01001599.1:0-28538 GCA_017591395.1 Schistocephalus solidus
CGGCGAAACACGTGTCTGGGCTTTTAGCTAGTATCTATGTCGGAAGTACGGTATAACGTCTTTTGCCATATATAATATATATATATATATATATATATATATATATATATATATATATATATATATATATATATATATATATATATTGAAGGGAAATCGGGGCCAAATCCGACGTTTCTGGATAGTCGGTAATTTTGCTACGCAGTTGTAAGCTACAGCTCGAAAAGCTCTTATTTGTGCACGTTGTTTTATAAACGAATACTCCGGAAAAATGTTAACTGTATCCACTCATATAATGGCAAGTTTGGTTTTGCGTTCACGAAAATCAGGTAAATGCCGGTAAAAGAAATCACGTTTTTCGGAAACAAGAGGTCAGATTCAGTTTAAAAATTCTTTTTTTCACATTTTTGACGTTTTTTGCCAAAAAACAATCATAAACTTTTGTGACTGTTGAAAAGTGAAGTCGGCAAACATATGATTTCGGTAACTCATCACCGGGCCGGTACAATCACAAAGGAAATGAAACTGTGAGGTGGTAACAGGGTTTAAAAACTTCTAATCGTTAATATTGATGGTGTGCAGGCCACCTGCATGGCGAATTCGACATGTAGAGGTCATTGGGACTGTGTGAAGGGCGGGAGGTAGAGTCGAGTATGGGGATTGAACATCACTGGCAAGTACGAGGAGCGAATAACTACCGTCAGGGAGTGGGGACGTGTGAACATTATCTGAAGTGATTGTCGGCCATGGAAGAGAGAGCGCCTGTACGAGCATCTTCAGACAGCACAGTTCTGGGTTTGTTAGCCGTATGACCACTGCCTCGGCTGTCACGAGCAGTCATTGGCGTAGGTCTTTAGAGAAGTTGGGCTGGTGTCTGGTAGACAATCTGAAGGGCTTCTTTTGAGGTCAACGCGGTGGTTAGTATTAACTTGATGCGTGAGAATGGAACTCGATATTGATCTAGTTTCTCCTTTGCCTAACCAGGCAGGTATGTATTCACGTACCCTATTTTCAAGGCGCCTCATTGTACGGCCAATGTATCCCACTCCGCAGGAGCAAGTAAATGAGTAAATACACACTGATGTGGCCAACAACGGGAGTCGGTCTTTACCTCCTACGCGTAGGAGGGGAGAGCTCGTGATGATTACCCGTAGGTTCGCCGCGGAGAACGCGCTCGTCATGGCTGCCAACCTGCAATTTCGTTGGTGGGTGGAATCAGGTCAAGAGAAGCATGACTAAAAGTTGAACTCACCTCAGTTAGACAACCTTAAAAGCAGCATGGTAGGCACTCTCGCGCACTGAACTGTGTGTGCTCAACAATGGCAGAGGCTAGTCGGTTCTCCTTTCGTTACAGTTACATGAAAGTAGCAAAACAAGCCTGTGTTATTCTGTGCTGCACATTGCTGCTGTTCTCTCTTCTGTGGCGTCTCAATTTTTCCTGGTCACTGTTTGCCCTTCGGAGTCCACTTCGGACGGTGACGTTCGATGATCCTACTCCGACCGAAGGAAAACAGGCGAAGCCCGATGCGCTTCTCAGACAGGCGCGCTCAATCGTAAATGAACTGTGGAGGCTGAATAATGCCCACTTTCCGATCTACAATCAAGCATCCCCGTCAATAATACATGTAAACAATCTCCTGTCTCAAGCCACACTTCAACTCACAGCCAGACTGATTCTGCTCGATAAACTCAGTGGTCAGGGCAAAAAAAAGCGTCAGACGGTGGATGCGCTGAGCTCAGAATTGTGGGATCAGATTTCAAGAAAACAGAATCCTCCAGACTGCCATCGATCTAGTTTTATGCTGGCAGAACTGCGCTATAGCTGTGGACTTGGATGTGTCTCACACCACATGGCGCTCAAGTTGTCATATGCCTTTGCAAACAATCACAGTCTGCTCTTGCAGCACAATGACTGGAAAGACTTCTTTCTGCCATTATCAAACTGCTCACAAAAGCATGCCGCATGGCAGTACCAAAATCGAACTTATAGAAAACGGACTTCCGAACAAAGGCAAGCTATATTATGCACCGGCTATGCCAAGGGAGTGGTCAGAGAGACTGAGTGACGCAGTAGGAGATCCCTTCCCGTGGTACCGTGGACATCTGTTGGGTTACATTCTCCGCCCAGCCCATCCGGACTTGCGACAGGCCCTAGAAATGGAATTGCAGAATATGCGGAGAGGGTGGCGTGGCGAGGTATATGACGGACCGATTGCCAGCATACACGTTCGTCGTACTGATAAACTCATCAGCGTCGCAAAAAGCCATGCAGTGGAGGAATACATGTTCTATGTTGAACGCTTTTTCGATCTAAAGGAGATGGAATATAGTTTGGAAACAGGCAGTGTAAGCCCACCTGCCTGGTCTGCACGACGACGTGTCTACTTGGCCTCCGATGATGTGTCAGCTTTCCAAGAGGCCAAATCTAAATACCCCAGGTATGAATTCATTGGCCGACCGAGAAATGGAAGTATAATTAAAAGGCGTGGCTCTGCCGAAGGCGTGTTTGCCATCACTTTGGATCTATATCTTTTGGTTGCAGCGGACTTCCTTGTCTGCACAGGCAGCTCCAACATTTGCACGCTTGCCTATGAACTCTTCTCGAAGAAGTCTCAGACTCACGGTGATGCGATATTCCAGATGCAGTCGGTGGATTGGATGTATGAGTGCACCTATACGCGAAAGCGCTGGTGGAGAGCTATTGCAGACTTCAAGCAAGAGGGTGTCAAGCTGGGGGATCATGTGGGCATATTATCAACAAGGTGGGATGGATTTGTGCAAACGGCTTCATCGTTGCACGAAACTCGTGAGACGGTCTTACCAGCCTATTTATTTCAGGAGATTGTTCAAAGCATCTGGTAATTGGCTGTCATGTTTCCAATTTACAAAGAAAGCAAAAAATAAAATTATACTATAATCAACTTTGTCTGTTTACCGTGGGGTGCAATTAACTGGAAACTCCTGCCTCTCTCATCTTTGCCAGTGGTCTCGAATATGTATTTTTTAC
The DNA here is from genome assembly GCA_017591395.1 of Schistocephalus solidus. Lineage (NCBI taxonomy): Eukaryota > Metazoa > Platyhelminthes > Cestoda > Diphyllobothriidea > Diphyllobothriidae > Schistocephalus > Schistocephalus solidus. Next base: position 3,008 of record WEDG01001599.1, read on the forward strand.
GCTCTTTGTTTTTATTTCTTAATAGGTCATCGATTGTTTTAATACCATTTATAAATCTCGGAGAGGGTGGAGGCACAATAGGCGGGTCCCAAAATAAAGGCATAAACCCAAGAGCCTGTCTTACGGGAACCGTGGTAATAGGGGTTTTATGGGTGGGGCAGAACAATAAAAAAAACACCAACCAAAAGGGCGTAAGAAATTGGATGTGCAAATTTTATAAAAAGGAATTAAGTTTGAATGAGGTGAAAATAACCAGCGTAAATTAGAAATAAAAAGTTGCATTTAATGCAAAAGCATGGGTGAACTGAATGATCCCCATTGGCCGAAAAATGAAAACCAAACTGAACAAATGAAATGGGAGCCAATAGGAAGAAGGCTTATGGAACGCGCTGATTGGCGCAACCAAGGTCAATATGATAAGATGGGGTGCAGGATTAATTAGGGATGGGAAAAAGGGATGGGGGAAAAGACGAATAAAGCAAATCCATACTGACCGACAGTAATGAGACAGTAGAAATTAGGTAGTCCTAACAACGTCATCGGTAGGAATTGCGCGGTAGGGCGAAATCGAGGCCTCACGTCGGGGAAATAACGTAAGCCAATGAAACTTTTTGAAAGAAATGAAAAGCGAACCGAAGTAAGAATGCCATAGCTAGTTGCGAAGGAACTAGCTTGCCCCTTTAACGTGGCTTCATAACCGCGAAGAAAGTATCTACGTAAGAAGAAGAGTAAAAATGCAACAGACAGCGGTTAAGCTAGCACATAAAAAAATCGTGAGTAGCAGCGTTTTTAGTTGCAACAAGTAGGAGCCAACGAGGCTAAGGACGATAAGGGGGGGAGAGACCAGTTAGTAAAGTGAGCTGGAATTAAAAACATCAACGGCACAATTTCTACTAATACTACTACTACCCCAACATCTGCCATTACCACTGCTACTACTACCACAAATACTACAAATGAAAAAAACTACTACTTCTACTGTAAATACTACTACCACAACTACTAGTGCAACTATTACTAATACTACCACTACTACAACCAATACGACTACAACTACTATTACTGCTACCACTACTGCGTCAACTACTACTTCTACAACCACTACGACTACGGCGTTTACTACTACTACTACTAATATTACTGCAACTACTTCCACTACTACAACTACTACTATTAATACTGCATCTATTAGCACAAGTAATACTACTTCTACTATTACTACTACAACCACTACTACAACTACTACTATTAGTTCTGCTTTTACTACGACTACTACAACTACAACCACTCCTACCATGACTATCAATACTACGATCACCACTACAACAACCTCTACTAATAGTACTACGGCGTCTTCTTCTATGACTACCGCTAGAACAAACGTCTACTACTTGTACTAGTATAACTACTACTACTACGACTTCTACTACTATTACCACAACGACTACTGCGTCTACTACGACTATCCCTAGTGCTACTGCTACTACTACCACTGCTAATACTATTACTACTACCATTACTACTACTACTCTACTACCACTACTACTAACAATACTACTACTAATAATATTACTATTAATTATACCACGACTACTACAACTAATAACACTCCTAATATGACTACTACTAATACTACTAAAACTACTACGATTACTACTACTACAACTACTACTGCTACTTATACTACTACTACCATTAATACTACTACTCTACTACTACTAATACCACTACTACTACAACTACTACTTCTATTAATACTACTATTACTACTTCTACTACAACTACGAATACTTCAATAATACTACTACTACAACTACGACTAATACAAATCTACTCCTACGAATACTACTACTACTACAACTACTACTACTACTACATTACTACTACTACTACTACTACTACTACTACTAAAATACTACTACTATCATTAACATAACTACTTCTATTACTACTACTACTACTACTACTACTACTACTACTACTACTACAAATACTACTACTATCATTAACATAACTACTTCCATTACTACTACTACTACTACTACTACTACTACTACTACTACTACTACTACTACTATTAATACTTCTACTACTACTACTATGAATACTACTAATACTACTACTACAACTACTACTACTACATCTACTACAACTACTTCTTCTACTTCTACTACTACTACTACTACTACTACTACAACTACTACTACTATCATTAACCCTACTACTACTATTACTACTACTAATACTTCAACTACGCCTACTATCATTAACCCAACTACTACTATTACTACTACTACTACTATTAATACTTCTACTACTACTACTACTATGAATACTTCTACTAATACTACTACTACAACTACTACTACTACATCTACTTCAACTAATTCTACTACTACTACTACTACTACTACTATAACTACTATCATTAACCCAACTACTACTATTACTACTACTATTACTACTTCTACTACTACTACTACGACTCCTATGAATACTACTTCTACTATAACTACTACTACGAGCACTACCACCACTACTACTAATACTTCCTTTACTACAACTACTACTGCTTATACTACAATTGATACTACTACTTCTACCTCTAATAGTACTACCACATCTACTTTTAGTACTACTACCTCTAATAATGCAACCACTACTTTTTGTACAACTATAAATACTACTACTACTTCTAGTACTGCCAATATTCCAATTACTTCTACTACTACTATTACTTATACTTCTACTAATACTACTACTACTAATATTACTACTACTACTACTACTTCTACTACTACAACTTCTACTACTTCTACTTCAACTACTAATATTATCAATACTTCTATTACTACAACTACTACTACTACCAGTATACAGCTACTACTACTCATACTTATTATACTACTATGACATGGCTAGTTGGTTCCTTTTAAATCAATGAAAATTCACATGCAATATGCGGAACGTAATATGCACTATGACAGTCTTCCAAAAACAAGTGGTCGGCTGTACGAATCCCATACATGCTGGCCGCCGGTCGGTAGGTAATCCAACAAATGCCATTCAACTATCTACTTTCATAAAATTGGTAATATACTTATAACGTAATTCGAGCAGCAGCCTTACATGTGGATATGCGCTGGCTTGATGTGGAATATGCTGAAAGGATTGCCAAACCTTCGTTTATTATGTTCATTTGTACCGAAGCACGTTTTTTGCCCGTCGCCATTTCATAGCACAGAGCATTTACATGCTTTCAATGTTAGCAAATTCTTGTTTCGTTAAACACGCTCCTAGGACCTCACCTACGGAATATCGCTGGAAGCGGCAATATTGTTCTCCTCGAAAAATGTGAACACGGCTATGACTGCAATGCAGTTGAAACGCAATGATGCTATCACATTTTTAAACCATCCATTCTACTCTTAGTCGCAGCTGCTAACACATTGAGCAGAAAATGATTTGTGCGGAGCTTCTGGGACCGAAAACCTGGTAGATGCTGGCCCCACTACGTGCAAGATCCTTTTACACAGACACATTGCTCTACCTACCCTCTGCTCTTTCCACTTCCGTGCAATATTGAGAATGAAACCAGTGCTGCGCTGTGAAATGATTAATTCTGCACTCTGCCGGTATATCCTCCCTCTCCTCAGCCAATCCATCTGCTTTCAGATGTCTTGCGTCCTCCGCAACCAAAAGATATAGATCCACAGTGATGGCAAACACGCCTTCGCCTGAAAAACGCTTTTTTATTATACTTCCATTTCGCAGTCGGCCAATGAACTCATACCTAGTGTATTGAGATTTGGCCACCTGGAATGTCGACTCATCATTGGAAGCCAAGTCGACGCATCTTCGTGGAGATCAGGTAGGTGGGCTTGAGTTGCTCGTTTCCAAACCATGTTCTGCTTCCTTGAGATGAACATTTACTCCTCCAATTTTTGGAAGCTTTCTTCGCTGTTGACTTTTTCGTTTCGATGCATGTGGAGGCCTGCCGCTGGTCAATCATATGTCTCATCGCTCTTATCCTTGTTCTCAGTTTTCAATTCAACTTCTAGTTCATGTTTCTATGCTCTATCTTTTAGACGAATGATGTAACTCGGTACATGCCCACAGTACCAAGTTAAGGCATCACGTGATGGCTCATCGCATGCCTTTGACCACTCTCTTGGGGTGGCAGTTGTAAATTAGCGACTGTTTATGCTCGCCAGTGTAATTTCTAGATGAGGAATGTCTGCCTGCCCTTTGGTGTGCACTTCGGGGCAGGCTGAAACGGTAAAAAGAAGACTTTCTAGTCATCTTGCTCTAGTAGCAGAGTGCTGTCAGTTGCAAAGGCAACTGCAATATTTGAAGCCAAGTGGCGTGCGAGAAATCCAAATCCACCGCTAGTGCGAAACGACACCGACTGCGGTCTGAAGGATTCTGCAGCCTTTAAATCTGCTTCTGCAATTCTGAGCTCAGCACATCCACAGTCTGCTGACCACTGACTTTGTCTAGCAGAGTCAGTCTTGCCGTGAGCTGAAGTGTGGCTTGAAACAGGAGACCACTTAAGTGTTTTACTGATGGAGGCGTTTGGCTGCTGATAGAGAACTGTGTATTTTTCAGCCTTCGATGTTTGTTAGCAGTTGAAAGCGTCAAGGGCTCATTTTCTAAGTCAAGCCACCTACAGCGTTTATTGCCAAATGAAACACAGGACATTCTATGAATCAGGAAAATGGGCATTGCATGAGCCTCGTTTCGACCATTGATATCTTGCGAGTGGATTTTACGTAGTCTTCGATAAAATCGATAAAAGGTAAAAGGTTTTTGGTCTGAACTGCCTTTGGGGACTCCGTCCTACCACCCTCTCCCCACCGACAGGACACCTAATACAGGGAGCCCGGCGCCCGGTAAGCAAACTTTTTGATCGACACGGCAAAAGTTTGAGCTTATATGCGGGGAGTAGTTGAATATCAGCATTCTTTTGGCCGAACTTGCACCCTCTCCTCCAGCTGTCAGTCCATGAAGGACGTTTGTTCTTTTGACTTGGAAGGAACAACACCAGATTCTTTGCAACCAAACATTTTTTAGGTTCCAAGGGAGTTTTATATAACATATATCCATGCCTATACAACATATATACTATGTAGACATGACATATACAGAAGATGCAAACTTTAGCATGTCCTGTGGAGACACATGTTGAACACTTTGGTTATCAAGGAAACATGACAGCAAATTTAGTAGACGTGACATGGGGCTATGTTTTGAGTAGGATTCGTCTCGGATATCTCTTTTGGACTCTATCTAAGAGGTGAGAGCCATCGAAGATTGCACATTCAATCTTCTTTCTAAAAACATCACAAGTGTTAATTTTCTTAGCCCAGCCGCCTACGTTTATTGCCAAATGAAACAAAGGACATTCCTTGGGGAAAAAGCTCATTGATGCCTTGTGAGTGAATTTTACGTAGTCTTCGATAAAATCGATAAAATGTAAAAGGTTTTTGGTCTGAATTGATTCTGGGACTCCATCCTACCCCCCACCGTCAAGACACGGCACACGTACTGCCGGGAACCTGGCGCTAAAGTTCAGCGCGAGTAAATAGTCCTGTGTCCTCACCCTAAGGGGCATCCTATTTCAAGTATTTACTCTAACCCGACTGTGGTTTTTGCAGACGGTCGGAAATAAAGGCGAACAAAGCCAGCATCCTGTCGTAACTGAACTATCTCGCACTAACCTGCAAGGTTATCAAAAGTAAAATCCCGACTAACTGACAGGTAAAACAAATACTTTGTAAATGTGATGACGGTTTCACGTGCAAACAGGTTGTCTCAAGTTATCCCAGCTTAAGAATGGATACTCCAGTCAGCCTGGAATGTTTCAATGTAGTGAACCAATACACTGCGGAAGCAGATGGCTTATACAGACAAGTCCGTTAGGAAGATGGTGGTCGATTCACTCTCTGAAAGCCCCGAAGGCAATCCCCAATAATGCAACCACTTTGAGATTCAGGTAGGCCTGAGGCTGCCACCGCGACGATTGGTTACGGTCGCCGACTCGAATAGTCGCTGAGGTTCCAAACTGAAGCACCGGAGGTCTGAGGGTAAGTGAACGCTCGACAGCAGGACGCAGGATCGACGCTCCCTAACCCTCGATAACGAGGGCTAGACACCCTACTGATTCGTTCTTGCTATAGTACCATTCTGGAACCCCAAATGTACGTGCCCATCAGGTGTACTGACGTTCGTTTTCGAATCTTCCAACTACAGAATTCGTAAGTGTCAAATCGACCTACGCAGGAAAATCACCTCCCAGCCGATTTTTAGTCGGTCCGGCAGCTGCGCCTGCAACACTCAGGTTGAAATTGATTAATTTCGACGCCGTTAAAGTGAATCCTTTAAATTTTAGGTGATGTGTCGGAGCGCTGGATTGGTCTCCCGCCCTGAATACCAGATCCAAAACAAACTGACTGATACCTGAAACTTGCTACGCCAATCAGCTGCCAAACATGGGCGCGAATAGCCTTTTAGCGTATATTAGGGCTGCGCTAAGGAAGAACCGCCCGACTACGTTAAAGACCAAGGACATCGAGAACTCCAGGAGCTCACCCAAATGGCCCACGATGGACGGAGACGTCCACCAAAAAGTCTGGGATCCCGATAAAAACCCACTAACCACAGGCACTTAGACACTAACGACACCCTTCAAGCCACGACACAGCCTACCTTCTCATCGACTGAAGAAAAGTAGTTGCAGTGATGATTTGCAGGCCAGTAGTGACATTTTTTGCTGATGGTAACCTAGGCAGATGTATAAGAAGTTTCACTTGAAGCAGAAATTCAGTGCACAAGAGACAAACTTTTGACAATGCTGGAAGTGAGTATGCAACAAACAGAATAGCACGGGTTGGAAGATAGCGGAGCAGTTAAGAAATGGAGCTTTAATAAAGACGGTAGAGGAAAGGGTGGTGGTCTTGGCACAAAACCTGTTAAAAGGGGGAGTGTGGTCATGATGGTATATACACACACAGAAAGAGGGAGGCACGACGCAAGTTGAGATGGAAAGAGGAACTAGAATTTGAACTCTTTATACTTCTTGGGGGCTGTTGGAGCGGCAGAACTACTCGTCGCGCCAGATGCGGTACCGGAGGCACTAGCGGTGCCAGCCTTCGCGGACTGCTGGGATTCGGAGCCGGCAGGTCGTTTTCGGAGCATTCGCTCGCGGGGATCTTCAGCCTGCAAAAAATGAGGTTTGATAGGGTGAGTGTGGGGTAGACAATGCCCGAGGTTGCGATTTCGTAGTCGGCTTCGGATGCTTTATGCCTAGCTTCTCAGTTTACCTGGACACAATTCCATAAAAACTGGAAATCAGTTTTTCTGTGCAAGTTCATAGACTGTTAATCGGAGCGTCTCCTAGTACCATCTCAAAATAGTGGCAGAAGGTACACGACAAGCATCAATACGACCCCAGGCATCTTTGTTTAAGGGCCTGCTGCGTCAGGATCATTCACCACTTAGATGAATAGTGCCGTTCCCACTGATCTGCGAGATCGCACAAAAGCGGATCCAGATGATCATGATCGACGAGGCCCCAATTCAACATGCCATCCCTCAGATAATGCAACACACATGACAATTCGACCGTCGTATCCGACGAGGTTCAACATGTGTTCCACAGCAGGGTGGTGCAGGGACGGTGACTTGCGCGTGAATTAGTTTCAAGTGAAATTAGGCTTGCGCTGCATCTACTGCAATCTCTCTCTCCCTCTCTTCCCTCGTCAACCTGGGGGCGGAATCTGGCGCAGGCGGTTTGCGCGGTGTGAACCTGCGCCTACGCGTGCCACCACCCAACCCTCCCCTGCATGTACATTTGTTGGGGCAGCAAACCCCGGATAAAGCCTGTGTGCTCTGATCCAGTCTCCTTGTTCGTCCAGCGCATCTACCACAAGGCCCGTTTAGGGGGCACGACACAGACACACACCACTTGCACATAAAGCTCTTGAACTTGCTCCCACAATCACCCCAAAGCAGCTGGCAACACGATCTCTCGAGCATGGCCTAACACCTTACGATCCCGTCCTGGCCTCGCCAGTGGTCACTACCGCCCGAGATAACGACTTAGAGCTCTGTGCCCCACAAAACCGCTTATTATTGTGCCTTTTGGCTTAATCTGATACTCGGTGCCTGACCTGATGGCTGCGCGCTCTGAACACATCTCGAACTCTAGCCATCACAAGAGAACCTCCAGTTTCCAAGGTGAACAGGAGGACGAAGTGAGATGGTTGATATAAGCGAAAATTCGAGTGCCAGGAAGTAATTGTGAAGAAGTAGACGCGATCGCTGGACCAATAATTTTATTCGCCGGGCGTTTCGGATTCATGCTCGAACCCATCCTCAGACACAACACCACATAGTAGTAATTCATGGACATGGTTGCAGCATCTATAGGATGCAGCCGCTATGTTACCATGCAAATGAGACTGAACGGCTGCCTCCTTCATTGAGAATGGTTACTCTTGATGTGATGATTGCTTCATGGCCAGCATTCAGTCGTCTTTTATCGTTGAAATTTCAGCCCCCATGTTAATTGTAGGCTTGTTGATCGTTCTGCCATCTGGCTCATCGACCCTACAGTTGGATACGGTGTTCGCCTACGTGCTACTCAAATGTCTAAGTACTTTGGCAAAAATAACTCAGCAGCGGATATGGAGAGGGGGGCGTTGCATACTTAACAAACTAGGGGCCCGTAAACCATGATTCAAGCAACTCGCATGTCAAACAATGATCACCTCTCCTCTCGCGAGAATTTTGGCCTCGTTGAATTTGAATGTATAGCTGGGTCTCGTTGAATGAGCCGCGACTTGAGAGTTGGGTCCATTTCTCCGCACTGCTGCCGCGTGTTCGCCGAGGGATCTTGTACCCCTCGCCCGCCCCCGCCCCCAACTCCAATTGCGAGACGGCAGGAACTCCCAGGAGACGTGACCAGTCTATTAGTCTTGCTGCGGGCAAAGGAACGCCTTCACATGGTGACTGGCAGTGAAGCGGCTTTGAACATGGACTCCCTATGAAGCAAACAGTTGTAGACCATGCAATGGTAACGTCTTGAACTTCCTTACCGGCGGGTGGACGGGGCATCCACCTTCGAAGTTACTGCCACAGGAAACCGCCACAACCGCTGTCTGGCAGACCACCGCTGCTCAACCGGGTTTTCTGATGACCGAAAGGCTCTTGTCGAAGGCCAATGGCGTCGTGGGAGGAGGAACTTTCTGCCCACAAAACCCCAACACTAATCGGTCTTTAGCTAGCACGGGGGCTTTAGGTGACCGATAGATTGAGGGATGTCGGAGATGCGCTCTAGATCCACTTCCAATACCTCGAGTCAAGTCTGTAGCTGACTACAGGGTCAGGTGCGATCAAGATAACGTCCCAGGCAACCTTTTTTCGGTTTAGCACAACACACAGTCAACCAGCTTCATCTGGAAAGCAGAAAGTTATCACGGGTTTCGGTTGTATAGTTTGCCAACTCGAAAGATGTGACCGCAAGGGAAGCTGGGTGAGAAGACACCGTCGATACCTTCTCACTAAACTAGTTCCTCTAGGATTACCCAGTACACGCTCAGAAGCAGAGAGGAAACCAGGCTCTGAAATTTGGTTTAAATGTGTCGGTTTAGTCGGTACGACTAAGAGAGGCAAACTCTGAAAGGAAGTCAAGTGAGAGTTGACTACAAACAGTCAGACCTTCGATTTCGCTAAAAAAAACTATCATGTCACTAGTGGTGGAACGCGTAGAGTTCGGGTTTCCGTGTGGCGATTGCCCTATTAAGGACGACAGAATGTTGTGACGGCATAGTGGCTTAATAAGTGAGTTGGAATCCTGCAGGCCCATGTTACAGATGGCTTGCAGTCTGTAGGGTCGTCCAGGGGCTACAGTTGATGGCTAGTGGAGTAAATACGTAACATCTTGCCGGTCCTCCAGGCCTGTGCATGTCGTTAATTCCCTGGTACTGCAGTCAACATGAAGCGAACCCGTTAGTGTTGTGGTGAGCGTTGTGAATTCGGTTCACGCCTCGATGGTCGCCCATGAAAGGACTCTCGTCTACGGATCCCCAAACCAGAGCTTCCTAGCAAGGGCGGAAGAAGGAAAGGGTATTACCGTATTTTAACAGGGTATATAAGGCGATAAAAGGAACATACTGGAACGTCCAAGGTCGAGCTGAAATTCGACCAATTCGAGATTGGCATCCAGGCTGAGCTTCAAAATCATCTGAGTGGTTAGGTAAACCTCAATCGCGTCGTTAGCTGGCGCGACACCAGCACGCGCAGGGCGTGGGCGGATCGTTATGGCGGCATGAGAGCGAGTCGTTTATTAGGACGGCTACTACTAACAATGAAAGCGGTACTCGATAATCACCTGACCCGGGGATCGAACCTCGGTTTTGAAGCCTCACTGATGACTAAAAAGCAGCCATAAATAGCTATTCTTGTATTACTGTCGTGGTTGGCAGAATACCTCGCTCTCCAAACCCAACAGCTAGTAGTCATTAAATTTTGAAAATACATACATTCCGTCTTCCCTCTACTACGGTTCCAACGAGGGGGTACCCAAAAAAACAAGAAGTATTTGCTGTAAGCAAGTGGGTTGGCAGTGCTGCCCTTTACCGCTAGGTCCGTTTACTCTTCCTGCTCAGTTGGCCAAGGAGCGTTCATGAGGAATCAACGCAGCGGACAGAGTGATTCATTTATTAACCCCCCTGCCCTCCCGACCGTCTCGGTGATTTTGCGATGTCAAAACTTTAAGGAGCAAATGTCCAATATAGTTTGTTTTTTTTCGACATTGAATGAGTCGTTCACGTTGAATTTGTTTCCCATGGCACCGCAGTGAATCAACATTACTATTTGCAAGTGTTGACGAGATTTTGTTAGGCAGTTACAAAAAGACGACCTGAAATGTTCCGATCGGGGGACTGGCTGCTTCATCGTGGCAACGCGCCTGCCCACAGACCGTTCAAAATCAATCCGTTTTTGACAATAAACGGCGTATCAACGGTTTTTCGTCCCTTTACTCGCCCGTCTTATCCGTGGAGATTTCTTCTTATTCCCAAGAATGAAGGAAAGCCTAAGTGAAAGCGCTTTCAGAACGTACAATAGGTTGAGGAAGCATCGCTGGAGGCACTTGACAGCATCATTTCCGAAAAATACAAAATGTTGCGAACAGTGGACAACCTGTTGGGACCTGTGCACATCATCTCCCGGAGAGTATTTTGATGGAGGCTCAATATTTTTATAGAGTGACGTTAAATTTTGAAGAAAAAAAATTAAATGATTTCCGTTATTTTGGATACCCTTTCGTATTTGATTTTTGGGCACGACGCGCTATTAAACACTTTTTCGGCGCCATGAAAGTATGCAACCGAAAATACACGTATCAGTTCCCGCCTCCTGCCTTAAAACTTTTCGTCGCTATACTTCCATCTTACCCGAAAACACCCTCTGAGACAGATGTGGGGTGGAGATCATGAGCGAGTGGTGCATAAAAGCATAAACGACATAAAGGTCAGAGGTCCGACGACTGTTCACTTGTTCGGCTCGCGAACTCACCTCTTCTCCGCGGGGTGCTCCCGTAACTCCGGTGACATCGTAGAGTTTCGTCGAGCCCAACATTGCCGGAGCCTGGATATTGGTCTCACGTTCAGGCAGGACACGGTAGAGCTGTCCAGCCGCGAGACCAGTCCCGGAGGGTGTGGCGAATCCGCTCTGTTTCCATCGCCTCCTCGATGGTCTTCTTACGAAGTTCAATGCTCACATTTGGTGTCTCCAGACCAGCTCCGACGCTGCTTACTCCGCTGGGAGTAATGAGCCTGGTAAGCAAAACACAAAAATGCGTCCATTATTAGAATGGGTTGTTGGTACAAATATATTCAACTGTTATCGATTGTTAGGGGGACATGGCTTGGTTAGCTGTCCCTTGGACAGAAACTATACTGAAATTCAAATAACCAACCAAGCTATTCACCTTCCAACCGATCAATTTTGTAAGCTCTCGATGACTCGGCTTCTTAGTGTTTGTCTGGTAGGTCTGTGTAATTTACCAGTTTGCACTTAAACGACATTTGCAGGAGTTTTTCGACCTAGCAGGATGGAAAAACGGACCTCACAGCGAGTCTAAACGCCGCATTTGACCGCCTACATTTTAAACTCCCCTCTAGTTGGGCGGTTGCTCGAGCTGCCCAGACATTTAATCCTATTTATATCCAACCTTCTATGACTGGCTGTTAGCGGCAAGCATGACAAAAATAATAGTTTAATTGAAATCAAGGACCCATTAAACTCTTTGAGGAGGCGTTGAAAATTGTGGATATTGTATGATATCTGAATCACGTGTCTCACCAGATCGTATCAATTTCCACAAAAACTACACGCCTATGCAACCCTTCGCGCAAATTCACTGGTACAACCTGGCGCTTGACCAAGTTGTGTGTGGCAGAAGTAAATGGAGGCTAGTAACTCTGTCAGCCACCGCCTCCAAGCTCACTGCCAGCTAGTTGACAAACATGGATAGTTAACTCCATCTCCACGACACTTTAGCGCATTTTCCTCACTAAAACACATTTGACGCGTTTGTAACTATCACGACGCACTAAAATTGGTGACTTCGAAGGTTGCCAATTTACATTATAACACAGAGAGCGCAGTCAGCTCCGTGTCTGTGTGTGTGGTGAAAAGAGAGCCAGGCACCCTTGCGCGTGTACAATTGGAGCCACCCATCCGCTTTGTGTGAAAACCTCGTGAATGCGGCGACAAAGTCGTGCGTGACACGCATAGACGGTACACGGACTTTAAAAATGGCACCAAAGACAAGGGAGACTGGAATGGCCATTGCTGGCTCATTAGCTGTCATCAGCCAGCCATACCCAACCCCAGATGGTCACCACCAGAGGCTCGAACCAGCGACCTGTTGATCAGAAGCCCAACGCTCTAACCACAGAGCCACTGGCTCGTTGTCTTGCCAGTTTAGGTGGGGAATATTGACTGCATTCGTTGATGAACGCACACCGATCGCTAACGGAACCCACTCATCTGGCTGGTTGATGACGGCTGAGCCAGAAATGGCCATTCCAGTCTCCCTAGTCTTTGCCGGATACGCTTATCTGCCTTTACTACTACTAGACGCTGTGCGGCTGCCAACGGGGCTCGAGAGTGAGCCCCAAGGCAGAAAGGGACAAGTGAGTTCCGGTAGTGATCGGTGAGCGTTCATCAACCGAAGTCTACGGAGTCTTGTCAACTAGTCGCGCCCAGTCCCAACATCAGACGGCTGGCCGACCTGGACAGCAAACTGGCGCATGAGCTAGGGGAGACAGAGTGAGGTCGACTCAGCGCATTTCCTCGCTGTAAACAATCTACCGTGCTTTTAAGCTATAATTATGCGTTACCAGTCATGGTTCGGAAGGCTGCTAGCCGGTGGAATGATTCGGTCCTCTCAGTAAGGAGTCAGGCCGCAAAGCCTTTTTCTTAATGTGACTTCTATGACACTCAAACCCAAGTGGGATCCGAGTCGCCCCTCGTTTCTGTGAAAGCTCGGTCCATCGTGGGCGGCCCAGGCGCGTAACACGCGTAGCCGGGTTATTTGGCTTTCGCGGCCATTGCATCCGATCAAGCTGACTTAGCCTTGTCGCCGGGTCCAGGAGAGTAAGAGAAGAGAGAGTGTGGCCGATGATGCGCAAGTCTGCGCGCTAGTCACAACCCCTGCGCCCGTCATACTGTGGGACACATTGACAATAATCAGGGCGTGGGACTGTGTTGTTGTCACAGAGGAAGTAAACACCAGGACAGGGATGTGCGATCCGTCTACCAGGCAAATCCTCCGTCCCTCAAATGACGTGAAATCCTCCCGGAAACGATGGGGTTTATCGACATGGAGACATGCAGGCACCGGCGACTCCAATAAAAACAACGCTTAAAGTTGAATAGACTGCTTAAATGTCTGGGACTGTTAGGCCAGGTCAGTTATGCATGCACGATGGGTGATGCCAATACCAGCTGCGGGAATGTCTTCCACCATGCTTCTGTGGGGGTTCGGCTGAGGTTGCAACTAAATGGCGTCGAAAAGGCCCGTCTGTGAGAGGTAATACATGGGTGATCTTTGCAAGGATTGTGGCATTGCCGTGAGGTTATATCGACCTCCAACTGCGTCATCGCGCCGACCCAACGAAGGTCGTCTGTCGAACACCTTCACAAGTTTTAATTGGGACCTGTGTTGGAGTCGGTTTTCTTTAACAATTAACTGTTGTTGTTTTTCACGCTACAGTTGTTTCGTATAAAATAATAGTCTGTATGCGCGTCATGTTCATTTGAATGTCAAAATATTTCTTCCCTCAGCCACTTGCACTATGTAATTTCATTAATTTCGGCCTCTCAATCAGGTATTTGTGTAGATTGCGTCACGTTCTAGCAAAGCGAGTGACGTATGCGCTATTAGCTAGTAGTAACGTTTAACCTCTTGTGTGTTTTAAGTTTAATATGTTGACTGCTCGGGTGTGGCAGCAAGCTTAGGGGCGACTCCAGTCGCGACAGCCACTTGGTCATGACAGTGGGCTCAGGTGGGGAGAGGTAGAGAGTACGGTAGATGCAGCGCAAGTCTACTCTCACTATAACCTAGTTCACGCGACAGTCAACGTCACTGGCCCACCTTACTGTAGGGCACGCGATGGACCTCGTCGAAACCGAAGACCGAACTGTCATGTTGACTAGGCTACGCTACGCCAGTGTGTTGGCGCACAATGACAGCCCTAGGCTCTCTTAGTTTGCATACATTTGCTAAGTTCTGAAAGACAAGTTAGGTCACGTACCCGCTGGCAGGAGTCACCAGGCCACCCAGATCAATTACGCTCTTTTCGATCGGCTGGATGACCTCTCCCGGTGGAATCTCGGCTGCTGCAGGCGCACCCTCCTGATCCTCCTCGTCCTCTTCCTCTTCTTCCTCCTCCTCCTCCTCAGACTCCTCATCTGACTCCAACTCTCCCCAGAAGCCCTGTTTACCCACAGCTGAATGGGAAAAAAAAAGGACCTTAAAAACTGCAACATTAAACGGGGTGGTGGTGGTGGTGGTGGTGGTGGTGGTGGTGGTGGTGGTGGTGGTGGTGGTGGTGGTGGTGGTGGTGGTGGTGGTGGTGGTGGTGGTGGTGGTGGTGGTGGTGGTGGTGGTGGTGGTGGTGGTGGTGGTCAAACTTGCCTTGCTCCTCGGTTATGTCCACTGGACCACTCGCAGGTGGTGGTGGAGGCACGCCCGCGATATTGCCACCGTTGCCAAAAACGTCGCCGTAAATGGGTCGGCCGAGTTCGTCGACAGGCGGCTTGCCCCAACCGCCTGGATGGTAACCAAAAGCACAGCCACTGGGGATGGGCGCATTCAGGCCAGGAATTATAATGTTAGGATAGGAGGGTGGTGGGCCATAGCGCTGCATTGCAATAAGCCACGGAGGAGGGTATCGGTCGGCATTCTGGTGACAAAAAATCACATTTCGATAGGCAGTTCATACAGATGGTGCGGACAAAGGCAGCTGAGATCGTTTTTAGTAAACACTGTGATGAACACTTGTGATGAAAGTCATAGAAAGCATAAACGCATTTCGCAATCTAGAGAAGCTACATCCGGAAGTCTAGGACCTTAGGGTTGCTGCGAAGTAAGTCACTCGGGTTGTTAAAAGAGCTTGACCGACGCTAAAAAGTAGACAAGAAAAATCACAATTTTCTGCATCTTCAAATTTTTCGAGAATTACAAGACTGCCATGGTTGAATGCTTACGAGATCGACACCCATCAGCCCCTTTTAAATCCCAAGCGTGTCCGTGGCGAAGGATAGCGTTGTCTAAGAGACATTCCCAACCGTGAAACGGAGCCCAATTTGTAGGTTAAATTTTACTGATTAACCCATTAATTCGACGCATCCTGCATTCATTTCAACCAATGGTAGAGTTGGCCAAGAAGGGGTAGTCGGGTACCTATTAATCACTCGTCGGCTTTTAACGGCTCCCAACTATAACCTTTAAAGTCCCCTTGAACAATTTTCAGTTCAAAAACTGTGATAACTGTCCATCGTTTCCGATACAGTATGCAAAACAATCATGTCTCTTCTCGGTAGCCTGTCTGTAGGAGGTTTGTCGGTGTTGGGAAATACGGTTATTGAATTCAATTGAGTAGCAATTAATATTCGATAATTGTTTTGCAAATGAAAAGGCGCATAAATATCATCCGTGTGAAGCAAATGCACTATCTACCGGCTAGTCTTCAGTTCTTGTATTTTGTTTCAAAATGAGATTATTCTTTTAAGTTTGCTTAGTTCGAACCCGGAAAAAGAATCCCTGAAAAAAAAAACCAGAATGGCGTCTGAATCTGGCAGCCGATTTCAAAGTAAGTTTTTGGTTGAGCTGTTTTAGTCAAGAATGGTGGTAAACACATACCGGTCCTACGGGCAAGCCGAGAGCCGTGCGCAATTCCTCTGACAGAGCACCGGGTTTTTTCTCCTTCAGCTTCACCTCAAACTCTTTGCCTTCATAATAGAGATCACCGTGCTGCGTGAGTTTCGGCCTGGTCTGGTATTTGAAGAAGGCGTCATGCAGCTTCTGGTAGTCAATGTCCACCTTGCCCATTTTAGGTCGGATTTTCTCTCGCATTTTCGTTTTAAGAGACTTGTCGCTTTCCTGGAGGAAAATTAAGTGAAACGAAAAGGTAGTCTCTAGTCTTTTAGATTCGAAAAAGAATACAAAATTAGCAGGCAACCAGACATATTATGATCCCCAAAACTGATAGGTGAGGTCAGGAGGAAAAGTGCTGTTTGACGGGTCCAAAGTAGATCTAATGAGCTTAACTTCAGTCTCTTCTCTGGTGGAGAAGACTGAATATCGAAGGTTAAGGAACCACCTCGGTACTGCGAAGGTCCACACTGGATTTAACTCATCAGCTGCTCCGACTGGCACAAATTCGGGTTCAACTGGTTTCCGATAAGTCATGCATGGTTGGGGTCGGTGGAAGCATGACACAAGAAAGGTCCCAAATCTCACCTGGCCATTTGGTAAGGTCTCCATCCGTAAGTCGGCGATGACGTGTGATGCCCTGTCTGATAGTGGGCAGCATGCTCCATGAGCAACATCTAACAAGACTTGTGACTTCCTTATAGCTTTCGTCACGCTTGCCAGTACAGATGTCGCATATCGGTTACCGTTTATTTGTCCCATCGGTAGGTCGCTACACCATTCATCATGTGTGGAGACGCCGGGTAACCGCGAGCTAATGTCGGTTCTCCTGTTGTGTCCCAGTTGTTAGCTGGTGGAGCTCACCGCCATACCGTTACGCCATAAACACCCCGTATACCAAACAACTCTCCCATCTCCAGCACTAACAATTCCCCACCCATCAGTGCGAACACGATTAGTATCCTCACCAAATGCACCAACTCTACAGCTCCTAGCCTATCCTGCCTCATTGCCACCGCACATGCACATCACGCATCGGCCTGACCGGTCATTTGCAAATCCATCGCACAGAGACCGGTGAAGCAGTGCCAGGAGCACTAACATGCGCGTACCGAACCCGCCTCAACCGCCCACACTGTGCACGCACAATCACCCATCACATGGGCCTATTAAGTCACGTGCGTCTCCATAAAAACCTCTGACAGAACACCTCAGGTTATATCACACCACCGCCCTTCCCTTCGCCATCATCTACATCACACATGACCAAGCCCAAAATCAGAAAACGCATGCTCACAAGTGACACCTCTCATGTAAGTGGTAAGTTCAGTCCTCCGTCCCTTCTCCGTGTGGCTTCTCGGCTTAATGTGAGATCCGAGTCCGAGACTGTCACGGTGCATTAAAAGCCGTGACGCGGAAGGTTGCAAACTGACGATTGAACTCAGACTTCGCAGTCGGACCAATGTGTTTGTGTGGAGTGGCTGACTGAGGGATTGAGTCAGGCTGCAATGTCTCCTTCTTAACTTGACCTTTGGCACTCTTACACATGTGAGCTCTGAGTCGCTCGCCCCTCTTTTGGGAAATCCTAGTGCATGTGTTTTAGGGGCTAGATCGTGTGTGGCATGTGCAGATGAGATCATTGGGTATGATAGTCAGTGCGCTCTGGTAAAAGGTTGCGCATTGCAACCTATGACTAAAATGCCCTTGTAACCACTGACTGAACGCAAGTTCGTTACGTGCCCGCATGAACATAAGTTGGTAGTGGGGCGGGACACCGAATTATTGCAAGTGACTGCTCACACCTACGAAACTGGTTATGAGTTCAACTCCGCAAGCGGCAAGATAATCACTCACGATTGAGGCAAGGTGATCCGAAAACTAGTTGAAGCCTGAGCCTCCGATGGGAACGCAAGCAATCAAAATGTATCGCTCTAGCAAAGGCGTACAGAGTCCAGCGCAGTCAAATTGAGACTTGCGTCACTGATCGCTTATTGGCTTGTACTTTCTTATGAATGCGGCCTTTTTGTCGTTGTTACTATCTCTAACGATGGACTCCTGCGTGAGTTCGAGAGCTCAGGATAATAAAAAAATTGTTTCGGTGATCGACCAGTCTTCTTATTCACTCAAATTAGGAGGGGCGACAGGAAGCTTGCTTGGTGAGTACTATGTAACTCCAAAAAGGCGACTCGCTGCAGCTTGAGAATAGGGGCGCTTTTATGGCGCTGGTAAATCTAGTTGGTTTGAGTGTTCTGCCTGAAGCTACTCAAGGGAATGCACTTCCGCTCTCCTGTTTAAACTATGTCGAGGCGGCAGTCAAACATTTTAGTGGATGCTATCCGTCCGCACACTGGCGTGTATGGTGTGTAGCCCTAAAGTCAAAACTTACCAGGGACTATATAATAGTTTAAGCAGATTACCGAGCATAAAACAGCATGGCTAAAAAATCCTTTTGATGATGGAATGATCATAAATGATTATGCCTGCAGCGAGATGCGTAGATAAACGGAAAACATGGCCTCATCTGCAGCCCCTGACCTGATAATCAGATGGGTGTTCCTCCGACTGTGGGATCGACGCCCATCTATTAAAAAGGTGCAGAAATGGCCAGCTGCGATAAGGGCAAGGTGGTACATGGTCCATCAAACAAAAAACCGTTCCACTGGGCAATACAATGTGGTCTACTTACCTTCTCCGTAATCGCTTGGCGCATTTCCATTATGCCTGTTCTTGCAATGAATTCAGGCAGACGAAACGGTGGTTTTTCGAAGCCTCGTTTTCCCTGCAGGTACTTTCGCTTAGCACACCAGTGTTTCGGTACCGGCACTGTGTTGCGGTAGGACTTTAGGTAAACCAGTAGGAGAGGGTCCCGTGCACACACGTCCCACATTTCTACCACGTCGGGCCGAGAGACAGCCTGCTTTAGGCTGGCCACGCTGGGCCGATTAAGTAATTTCAGTTTCTTTTTGCTCAGCTGAGCGGGCGCCTCGCCCTCCTCCTTCTTGCTCTCTGCGGCCGCTGCCGCCGCTGCCGCCTGGGCACTCGCTTTGGCTGCGGCCTCTTCAGCGAGCAGAGCAGCCGTACGCGCCTTCAGGTTGATGTCGGGGTGGCTGATGGACTTGGAGGTTGTCGAGGTGGTGCCGTTGGTGGAGCCATCTCCAGCTCCCTCAGTACCCTCGACCTTATCTGTTTCGTCCTCGAACACCAGCTGCAGAGAGGGAGAAAAGATAAAATTAGTGCTGGGACGCTATTTGCTTATGTATCAACAGCAAATTTGCCGTGTGTTATTAAATTTCAAACTTATGAAATAGAAGCCGGGATAGGGAGAAAGGATAAGGCATAATGATTTTGCGCATTCAGTAGCGGGTCGAACCAAAACAGATGCGATATGGCCAAAATATGCAGTGGCCCTGAGACCGTCCTGCCTTATCATGAACAGCAGACGGGGCTATCAGAATAAGAAGGGAGTTATGATCTCGAAAGAGGTTTTGGATTGAAGCGCGTTTAAAATGGCAAATTTTCACATAAAAGTTCCCTTATTGCTTGTAACCTTCTTAATTTGGCGGTCCAATTGTGTCCCGAGAGGCTTATATCCGCCAAGCGAAAACTACGACAGATTAGGCGGGTTCGGATCTCAAGTAGGACTATGCAGGAATCTTGTTGGTGGCTTCAATTATCTACTTTACCGCCAAAAGACCAAGAAATCACATGTACTGCTGGCATCTGTTTCTTAAATCTGCCCGAATTTGCACCTTATTTTCCAGCTCTTTTTAACATTCAAAAGTGTGTAACAATTAAGTAGCGCAGAGCCCTTGTGCTTCGGACACTGACCATGCGGACGGCGTCACACTTCTTCGAAGCCTCTCGGCATAAATACAACCTTAATTACGATACAGTCACCCTCTCCGACAAATTCGACTTGGAGCTGAACGCCATTACCCCCTTCCCTGTACTGCGAATGACACGAGATACCCAACCTTACTTCGAGTTGCCTAAACTACCAACTTCTCCGTGTCCGGGCACCCGCCAAGTATAACTCGCATGGAAAACGGGCTGATGAGGTTCAGTCCAAGGTAAAATCCAAGACCAACGTTGCCCAAATCCCTGGCTGCAAAGCTCAGCCTCCTACGCAAAGCTCATTTACAGAACAACGAGGTGTATGTAAGAAAACTGGGGTTTCTGTTCGCAAATGAGACCTCGAACGTTGATCATCGCTGCCGAGCGGATACCGACTGGTGATGCAATAAAGAGGCCACTGTCTTAGACAATATGGTTGTTCGCACTATCGATCCGAAGGAGAGTTCATCCACGGCGCCTTTTACAAAAATATTTGTCGGAATTTGAGACCAATTAAAAGGGTTTAAATACGAGCTTGATTCCTTTGATCCAATTTTGAAAAACTTGGCGGCCTCAGAAGTGGAAAGTTAGCTGGAACAGAGAGTCTTCAGTGTTCGGATATGGAACTTCAAATGAATAATGATTGGTGATTATTCAGTGGACGATTGTAGAAAACTGAATGCACTGGTTCATGGCGCCGTGGGTTCTGGAGAAGACTAAACCGGAGCTGACAGACCGATGCGAACAAAACTACAGGCTCATACTGTTTCCGTAAGATGTTAAAAAGTTCTCCACGCAGTGTAAGAGCGCTTGAACCTTCAAATCCGAACAAAAGGGAGTGCCAAATGAATTTTGGGGCTGTATTGAGAACATAGACAAACTGACCTACCGATTAACAATCAAGATGGTCAATATAATTATTCTCTCGCCTTTTTTGGATTAAATTAGGTTCGAAAATGGATATAAAGGGTATTTAATACGCAGCCTTCGAGTTACCTTAAATCTTTCGAAGGCGCCCTTGAGCTCGAATACCGGAAGCTCGTCGTCTTCTTCATCACTTGATTTCTGGCTTGGTGTCTTACTGGGAAACTGTAGGTTGCTAAGAGTTTCATCAGGGTTTGTTTGTTTTTTTCTCTGTTTCGCTGCCTTCTTCTTTGACCTCTTTTTTCTATTTCTTTCCTGCTGTCGCGTAAGGAAGCGCTGACCAGATTCACTCAGACCGTCTCCATCAGCAGGTTCTGGGTTTTCCAGAATGGCCATTCCTACGCGGTCTCCTGTAAATTAGAAAAGTTTAAAATGCATTATTGAGAAAATTTCCACTAAGACGAACAGTAATAAGTCAGAATTCTATAAGCGCATCCTACTTGACAAAGTAGTGTAGTACAGCGCGAAAAAAGAATGAAAAACCCATGAAGGCTTGTACTTGTCTACGTACTTTTACAATTGATAACAAGGTAAGCAGGTTTTCCAGCGTAAATCAATGCCATACTTCTCTTTGCCATGAAGAAAATGGACCAAAAGGCTAACTAGTTATAAAAATGGTGGAAACTTTAAGGTCGGGCAAAATTTCGACACGAAGTAAAGGCTCGTGAAGTAAAAGCTAATGTACGTTAAAACCATACGGTTTGAACGAAAAACTGACATTATCAATGGAAAATTCTTATATATTACCATACCTTTCTAGTTAAACCAAGACGTCAAATTCACCCAAAGTCTCGGGGACGAAACGACCTCAAATAGACTAAATTGAAAAGCCCGCTTGATGCCAGTCCTCAATTCGGAATTCCCTCAATGAGAACAGAAGAAACATTTTTTGTCAGTGGACTAAAAATGTTAATCGTAACAAAATTTGAATCATGCAGTTAAATGGCATGGTTGCCAAATTCAAAATAATGTAGATACCTTGTTGGGATCTGCGAAATTATTACACTCAAGTTAGCACTGAACACTGACAATAAATTTTGATGGTGAGGCTTGGGGAATGACAGAACGCAGGACGACGTGCAACCACCTATATCGTCAATTAATTTGATATGAATTAACAGAAGAAGGTAATAGTTAAAGTTTGAGCGCATTATAGGACCGCAGAGGAAAAAATACTGGGAAATTAATAAATGGTATAGAGAGGCATGGGTAATACCCAAATTGTTTCATGCCCTTATGTCTATTTTGATAACCACTCGTGTGGCTTAAACAGCTTGTAGAAATTTACATGTAGGATAAATACTTTTTGAGTTACAAAATATTTCCAAATCTGCAATACAGATCTTGCTAGCTTATGGGCCTCCACGATGTTTGTAGTTAGGCTTCTTAGGCCAGGAGGGAGAAAGTCTGATTTGTGAGAGAGGTTTAGCTTGGCAAGTTACCGAGCAACCGAGAAAACATTGAACGTTGGCAGTTGAGGTTAGCAAAACCTAAAGCTATGTACTGGCTCTGCGAACCGAAACTGTAGCAGTATTTAAAATGCGACGCTGTGAACATTGTGAAAAGTGCATTTGCCTTCAACTCCGTGAACTATTGAAAACGCCTTAAAACGTAGGAGGATTTCGCATGACTACGCAGCAGCGCGTGAAAACTGCTTTATTTGTACCACGGCGTGGGCGGTTCCAGTTCCGAACTCAATGGTAGTGTGCATATTACGTCGAAATTAATTCCTCTAGTTTCAATAAAATTCAGCTTCTGAGCCTTTGTCGTAATATCCCGCCATTCATGTTAAGCAATGAGACACACCATTTCTTCTTGCTGTTTTCTTCACACGAGTATGTGGTTAGTAGAGAGCGAAAAACAACTTAGTTCGAAGTTACCCATTTAAGACCTCGTGTTAATAGAGATGTTCGGTTAATTGAACAGTAACAACACGTTCTTCGAAACAACATGCGTAAGATCCTTGTGGAATTAAATGCACGAATTAAATTGTCTGTATCATTCGGTAACTTATTTGAATCAATTTTTCAGGAGCTTCCTGAATAAAGTAACTTTTCAACTGGACTCCTAATCACATTGGGTTTCTTCTAAACTTCAATCTATGGTGATATATCTTAATATAAACCCTAACATGAGTTAAAAACGTTACACGCCTTTACCTTGGAGCCAACGCAGCACATGAAGTCACGTGAGGACACGTCTTGAGTTGCCGAACCGAATGCACACAACCTCTGGGACAGCCAAGCCAATCACATGCACTACCCACCGTTATCACCCAATCAACTGATCAAGCGGCCAGTGATTCCCTCTTAAATTACGTTTATATACTCAATCCCACCACACTCTAGCGAACAGACACGCGCGCAGGCCCTGGGCTAGCCGCGTGACGGGGCCTCTGACCACCACTGAGTTATCTTACAGAATACACAACTCCTACTAAACTTTCCCCTTCTCTTCCTACAAGGAACAGGGCATGATGCTTGTAGGGCTCTGAGTACAAATACTGCTTCCAACAATACGAATTGATGACCCCAAAATTGATCGAAACGCAACTATCCGAAACGGCTGAAATCAAACATCAACTCGACTTAAACTGCCTGTTTTTAGAATTAAGAGTTTGGAATTTATATTTGATTAGCGCCAGAAAGGTATGGTCTAAACAAACATTTGTAACGAAATAAAATTATGACAATGTGTGCAGATAAAATGTACAAATATTTAATAATGTAGGCAGAAATTTTTCCTGTTAGGTCAACAGTTATCGATATTTTGAAATCAATAGTGAAATAGAAAATAGGCAGCGAAAAAACTCATACCTTAAAAGTGGAGGCAGAGTTCAATAGGCCTCCATTTTCGAATAGAGGGTAGGAGAAAAAACTGCTTATGAAAATAAGGTAAGGTGTTAGAGTAGGCTAATACTGCAGCAGCATTTCATAATGACATAATGAAATGTCAATATGGTTCGTTCTTGATCACTAAGGCGCATGGAACAAAATCTCGCGAAAAGGTGTCAGTAAACATGAGGCCTTAGCATCTCGGGATCCAGAATTTAATTCTGATCCAACGAAACGGCAATATTTTAGACTGTTTACGTCCGAATATGTACGTCCGAATGACTTCGTCTTTTGAATGACTGATGATATAAGGAGACATCATGGTTCATGGGAGACTTGCGGTGGAGAAAACATAGTTTCAAGAGGGCCACTTAAATTCCCAATGGTCCTTTCTCCGAGTCATGGAGAAAGCTGCTCGGAAAAGATGAGGACAATTAAAGGTTTATAGAATCAGTGTTAAGATAAATTTGTAGTCTTCGCTTGAATGCAGATAGACAATTTAACGACCTAATTTCAATTGGCAATTTATTCCAAAGAAAGCTATACCTGGAAGCAAAGAATAGAGAGCGTTTACACGTAGAGGATGCACTGGGAGGTATAATTAATGCAGAATTTCTTAGGTTATGAGGAAGACTAACGGGGCTAATGATAGAAAGCTTGGGGAGATTTGAGCTATTATTTAGTCGAAAAGGGAAACAAAAGCCTACTTCCAAAGAAATTTAAGCTTCGTCAGCTGGCATCTAGTTGAGTAGGAATTATTGGAACGAGTCGGATACATGACTTTTTTGTGAAATATCTTTGGAAATTTTCAATTTTTGAACGGCTAGATTCCTTCATCAAACCGAAGAAAGGACTGCAAAATTCAAGAACAGAAGCACAAACATACGATAAAGTCTTAATTTAATTTCAGGAACGTAGAAATTATAAGAAATAAAGCGACAAATATGAGCAACTTTGGCCGTAATTCTATCGGCGTCAGGCGAAAGATCTAATTCAAGATCAGAACTGCCTCGAAAGAGTACAGAGGAGAGCCATCAAAGTGGT
Source organism: Schistocephalus solidus (assembly GCA_017591395.1). Taxonomy (NCBI): domain Eukaryota; kingdom Metazoa; phylum Platyhelminthes; class Cestoda; order Diphyllobothriidea; family Diphyllobothriidae; genus Schistocephalus; species Schistocephalus solidus. The sequence continues at coordinate 28,094 of WEDG01001599.1, forward strand.
TAGGAGTCAAAGCTCCACGCCATATCCAATCTGTTCCCTTTGAGTTATAGGCAAATGCGTAGTGATCTCCTGCAGACATTCCACATTACGAAGGGATTGGATTGTTGCCTGGAATTCTCGGACTTCTTTGAATTTGCTGTCACAACCCCTCTCCGAGGTCACCCATTGAAATGGCGTGTACAGCAGGCGATACTGGATGTGCGCAAGCTAAGTCACTTGAAGTCACTTTATTTAGCGAAGTAGGCTTTCACCCTTGAGCTCCCAATTCAGATGCAAAAATGTCAATAGAATAAACGTTTACAGTAATAAATCTGACAAATGAAAATGTAAGATTATCGATATGTGTGGGCCAGGCACATGTTGCCGCTACTGACACAATCTTCATTATATGTTCAATATTTTCTCAGCAAATGAGTATCTAGTTTGCATTTAAATGTGTCACAGT
>WEDG01001600.1:0-224664 GCA_017591395.1 Schistocephalus solidus
GCGAAAAAGCGTCCTTGAATCCTACAACGCTCAGCTCACTCAGCTAGAGAGTTGCGCGCACTGGTGGGATAAGTTGGTCAGAGAATGAATGCCAAACCCGTTATACGTAATGTCCAATTTATAATTTGTAGTTGTAGATAGCAGTAGGAATGCTCTGCGACGATCGTAAACGTCTCGGTAGAGCAGTTTTGATTATTCATTCTGACTGTGGAATCAAACAGCAGCGTTATCTTTATCACAGGTATGTTGCATACACCAAATAGATCTCATTAGAAAAAACGAGGCCATGGCGAATGAAATGATAAGGGTGATGAAAACCCCTGCCTGTTGCGAGGAGACCAGAACATCTGAAACATTGAAGCTAAAGACTGCTTTAAAGGAGAAATCACCAGGGCTTCAACCGAAATACTTGCAAAATTGCATAACCATATTCATCTCAAACAAACTCTCTCCATGAACTAGATTGTGAAGCTGTCATGTTTGCAGATGACATAAAAATGGAATGAAGTCAGCTGCACTGATGATGAAAAAGGGTTAAAATCGAATATTGACAAGCCAAGTGTCTCGTCGGTCAGGTGGCTCCTTGAGTTAAATGTATCCAAGTGTGTGATCCGACACATAAGCGCCGGTCGGAAATTATCTGCAAAACACCAGTGCTTTATTAATTGCACTACAGTAAAAGAGGTAGAAACACAAAAAGATCTGGGCATGTGGACAACTGCGAATTCGATGACCTCATAAAACTGTAAGAAAGCAGTCCAGATGGCAATATGTACTCTGCATTGGATCAGACGTGCGTTTTAAATATTCCCCTGATTTCTTCGGAAAAGTCTATGGCCTCTTCGTCAGACAACATTTAGATAACGGAAAACCAGTCTGGATACCATAGATGAAGAAGGATGTTGACCTCCTCGAACAGGTGCAACAGAGAGCAAGGAAGATGGTCGACGGTCTTAAGACTTAACCGTACCAAGACAGATTGAAAAAGCTTAACTTATCTGCACTTTCCTACAGACAATTATGGTGAAGCCTGCTCTAGACATTATGGATTACCCGAGGCCATGATTCCTCCCTGAGATCGGAGGATTTCTTCGAGTTTACCTGTACCACTCATCTGCGTGGTCATCCTTACAAGGTTAATTGCGAACGCACACGTTTGAACCTCAGAAAGTTTTTTCATCCAACGAGTGGTACGACCTAGAAACTCGTTACCAAGTGAGACGGTTACCGCTGACAGCATTTTTTATCTTAAAAGAAGGCTTGACGGCATAATATTTGACAAAAGACGACTCTTACAACATGATTACTTAAAACCAGCCTTTTAATGAAATAAATTGTATATTTAAGGCCCAGAGAGCCCCATCATTACAAACTTAGAATCACGATATAAATAAATACAAAGTGGATAATTGCTGCACTATGTGAGCAGCCATGTTAACAGCAGAAATGAATAATCTGGTAAGAATATCCGATTTAGAACGATTTGCCATTTTTAAAACAATAGTCAACAGTCTTTGACATATACGGTGAAAAAGAAACGACGCAGCAAAAAATCATACAGTAAATGTAGAGGCGGAGTTCGGCAAGCCACCAATTTAAAAAAATTAGGAAAAAAACTGCTTCACTAAAAAATTAATACCAAGATGCAATGGGATAGTATTGTGATGTTGCTGACAACGTATGAGGGTTCGGAACGCTCCTTGTCAAGTCAGAGAGAATAAAGCAGTCAGAGCTACTGCTTATAACCACCAGTGGAGGTGAGAGAGGACGAATTCATCGTAGACAACAGGGTCGAAAACGAAGAGAAGACAGTAGTGGTCATGAGATCATCATCGAGATGCGACCTTGCTGACTGCATAGTCCACCAATCAAAGAGGCAAAACCATAAGAACCCGCCTCGATCATCAACTGAACCTGAAGACCATCATCAGGGTTGCAAAATCGGAGGAAAGTATCAAGGTTGTCAAGAGTTGGCGATGCTAGCTTAAAAGGGGACGAAAAAGTGAATTCAAAGATTGACTCTGCAGAGGATGATGGAAATATAATAACAGACCAATATAAATTGCAGGGAGCTGCCTCAAATACCAGGAGGACACTTTTCAAAATCGAAAAATTGCGAGTTCGGGAAGGAAACAGACAATAAGGACTTTATATCTTCCGAAGTTAAATGTTTGCGTAATTTTGCTTTGAAAATAGCTACTGTAGACGACAAACTAATTTGCAGTGGAAGATTATTCCAGATGAAAGCATATTTGGAGGCAAACATCTGAGAACGGTTAGTTGTGGAGCTAAGGGGCGGTGAACTGATCCTGGAGGAATTGCGAGTGACATAGGGTCGATCTACCGGAGTTAGAGCGTTAATTCGTGGGAGGTTAGGGCTAGAGTTAATGCGAAACAAGAAGCAGAGACCGGCTTCGAATCTTCTAACCCAGAGAAATTTAATAAAAGCTACCTGGCATCTATCCGTATAAGAGATACTGAATCCACGAAGAGAAAATAGTCTTCGAGGAAAAACCCTCTGAACTTTTTCAATCTTACTGCAGTCAGAGGCGTTCATAAGTCCAAAGAGGGGACAGCAGTATTCTTGAATAGGAAGAACAAACATGTGGTACAGGTTTAATTTGATTTCCGGTGATATTAAACCCCATATCTGTGCAGCCGTTGCGGAAATTCAATCTGCATGAGGCGATAATGCTAGCTTATTTGTGTAAGTCTCTTATGGTTGATCGTTCTAAAAGTGTACTTTTTTAAAATATTAGGGGTCCAGGAAGCCTGGCGGGGCCAAAACACAGGAAACTACTCTTGGATGGAGAAAATTCCATCGGTCAACTACAGCTCCAACGTGAGAGCATAAGTAGATCAGTTTTATTTTATCAATTCGACTATTGGCAGTCTTAGAAAATGAATAAATGCACTTGAGAGCGTACAGAATGAAGATAAGGGGACCTAGAAGAGTGCCTTGAAAACGCCACTCGTAATCGGCTGAGGCGTCGAATAGCTATTACCTACTTAACCTTCTGGCTCCGGTTAGACAAGTAGGAACAAATGAAGTAAAGGAGAGGAGACCAGATGCCGGTGGCCTCCAATCTCACTAAAAGACGTCTGTGCGGTACCTTGTCAAAGGCTTTGCTCAGGTCAAAGTAGATCACAACCACTGACTGTTGCTCAGTACAAAGAAAAATAACGAGGTTTAGAACAGCTAAGTGACAAATTTCGCATGATCTACCATGTAGAAAACCATATTGCCAGTTGGTTAAGAGCTTATTTTCTAAGAAAAAGTCGAGAATTTGATTGAAAATATTTTTTCAAGAAGTTTTGCTAGAGCCGGCGTTTTTTGAACGCCCCGATAATTATTAACGTCCGAACTTGATCCCGACTTTAAGACTGGAAGAATAATAGATCTCTTTCATCAGTCAGGAAAGAATCCGTTAAAAAGATAAACTGAGAATATATGGCTTAGTAATCGGGGAAAATTTGGCACTCTCTAAATAACTGAGTTTGGAATACCGTCAGTCCCCGATGAGTGCGAGTTTTTCAGACGCATTATTTGCTTACGAATTAGTTCTGAGGAAGAATCAATTGTGCTGATAACATTAAATGGGGATGTCTGAAACGTCAGAATCGGTTCAGATTACATCGTAAGATGATTGGCAATGAACGCATTAAACAATTCTGCCTTGTCAGGGTCTTCGAGAACGAAGTTCGTAGCTTCATTTAGTAATGAAGGTCTTTCATAACCTCGTTTAGAGGAGGATCGATGGTGGAACAGTTGAGTTTGGCTCGCTAAGTGCACAAGATTCCCTCTGTCTGTCACAGGCAAGACAAATCTTAGAGGCTAATTCAAAAATCTCTGCAATCCTTAGATGTACAGATAACGAACTAGTATGTTGATCTTTTAACTGCTTCCTCAATTTCTTTAGTCTTGGCAAAAGAAAGTGAGGAACAGTGGATTCCAAAGCGTAGGGCTTGACAATTTTGGTTGGCACAAATTCCAGGATGTTATTTGAAATGACTGACATGAAGTCAGAAAGAATTGCTGCGTTGTTCATGGAGGAGAGATGATGCCAGTCCAATGAATCCAAAACGTTGTTAATTTAGCTCATATCTGCTGAGTCAAAGGCATGATAGGTACGAACGGCACTTACCTTTTTCGATGAGACAGTCGGTAAAAGTGAATTAATGTTTGATCCCTTTGGAAAAGGCCCTGTTTAAAATCAATGAAGAGGGGAGCAGTGCCTTGCCAGTGCTAACCAAATATAAATTCTAAATAAAAAAATGTCGTTTGTGAAAATCAGGTCTAAAATATGGTTTTCTCTCGTTGAACAGGCTGAAATCTGGGTGGACAAAAGTTTAAAATCCAGTCAATTTCAGGAAAATTAAAATCCCCAATTATGATTTTAATGTTAAAATTGGACTCCGAAACCAATTTAAAAATTTCACAAAGTTTTGCATCATCATCGGATGATGAATTCAGCGGGTTGTAAATACATGCAAGAATCGCCTTTTACCGGGGCGACAGGATAATGGATGCGAAGCAGTAATTAACAGAGAATGACGTAGCATCTAGATAAAACAGGAAGGGCTTAAATTAAGCTTTAATATAGAGAAGACAACCACCACCACGCTTACTAGTGCGGTCTTGACGGTAGAGATGATACTGGTCTATGACAAGCAAAGAGTCGGAAATTAAGGGATGGGTCCAAGATTCAATTAAACATAAAACATCAGGCATTAACTCGAAAGCAATGGCATTCAGTTGGGCCATCATATTTATAACAGAGCTTTCGGGCTCTACTTTTCTTCCACAATAATTCGCCTCTAACTGTGCAAACGCATTCGAAGATATGTAATGCTTTGACTCAATTTTTTTAAAATATATACGATTTTACATTTCACTGTTATTATGTAATGAAAACGTAACTTTTATAGGGTCATCGAGAGCAATGACTGTTACCCTTCAAAATATACAATATACATATCAAACGCCCGCTTGTTATCTGGGTGTCAACTAGTCAAGTAGAAAGTGTAAATATACACAAATAAAAAGACGGGATACATAAATTATTTCCTTCCTGTTTTGTTATTTTTGCAGTGCAATGAAACAAAGGAAACCGTTACCTGAATTTCTGTGTGCGCTGTTAATACTTTGAAGTTTTTAGTAGCGTTTCACGCATTAAAATGCATTGTGTTTAGCAAAATCCCGTGTGTTTTGTCAGTATTTCGATACTAGGCATTTCATTTTCCATATTTTGCTCTTATTTGTGTTGTCACATAGATTCCTACGTCAGGATGAAAATGCCCTGCTGGTAGGTGTTATACCTACGGCTGTCTTTTAGCCTTTCGGAAACTAGATTTTATGAAGAACTATGATCTTTAAAGTGGATTTGCAGACAAATGTCTGTCGTAGCAAAAATAACTGGTATGTGCATGATCTGAATTTTTGCAGAAAAACCTTAAATTTTTGATTTAAATAAACAAACTTACGTAGTTTTTAACTGACCACACGTAAACAACCAATTTATTTTGCGTCTAGTGCAGTTCATTGTACTGTTTTAAACTCAGATTTACTTAGCAGTTATGTGCATCAACAACGATCCTGACACGAATAGTTGTTTTACTGTGCTGAAATTCTAACATCGCAGAAGAATAAGTATCAGTTGTCTCGCGCAATCTGCTTGTCAAATGGGTAATTTCCTTCACCTTTTAACCTAAAGACTTAATTATTTTTATTCAATTTAAACCTTCGCATGAAAAATAGTCTTCTGTTTTATGCCCGTTTTAATCTGCTTAAACCTTGTGCCTTCTCGAAAATGTATCATTGACAGTTCAACTGCTGACTAATTCTATCCTGATATATTTATCTGATTTTGGTTATTTCCTGTTTCCTTGTGCTTGATGACTTTTGATCACGGTAGATTGCATATGAAATGCGCGTCATCTTGTACCTTATCCCACATTTGTGCCTTTTAACTCGTTTGTCCATATTTTTCCTATTTACATATCTGAGATGAGATGGGCTGCGTTTTATGAATGATATGAAGTTACCGATTCTGTTTTATTACCGCGTTCGGATTTTTCTGCGATTTTGCAATAGGCTTTGATCACTGTTGCCCAAAGTCCATTGTCGGGCGTTAAGTGGTAGGTAGCCGGGAAATTGATGTTTTCCGAAGAAGCTTAGCTCCTTCGTCGGTCATTCTTCTAACCCTTGTTTTCTTAGCTTTCCATAAGCATTTGACAGAAAATTGGACGAAGAAAAATCCTGCTTCTCTGTAGCCATCACTTTTAAGATATACTTTCTGCCTCCAAATGAATGTTGTAAATTATATTTTTTTATCTATCCTCTGGCGCTATGTGAACTATCTCAAGTCACTGCACTTTTAATTTGCTTTTCTTTTAGCAGCTTCCTATAAGACGTTCAAACCAGCCTTCTGAAGGTCTCAACTTGTAATGATATGTTATTAGAAAAGAGGAGACCCGGAAATATTTGCTTTCGGGTCTTGTCAACTTCACCTATAACAGAGGAAACCAACCGGAACCACAGTATATTCTTTCGCCAATCTTATCACGGTCGTTTTCTTCGATTTATCATTATAAAGAAGAGTAAAATCCTGGATTTTTCCCTACTGAAAAGAACTCCCAGGGTTTATAAGACGCAAAGTCACATAGCCTGCTTTAAATCTGTACTTGCCCGTATTATCTAGTTTGCGTTTCTTATGGAGCTAGGTCATTTGCTCTCTTGATCGACTTGTCGTTTCCAAATAAAAGTAGGAGAACTTGACTGATCCTTGCATCACCTTCACTACTTACATTTCTGACAAAATCTCACTGATTTTGTATTGGCGAACTGATTCGAAAACGAAGGCATAGGTTTTAAGTTCCCTGTCGTGCTGACATATACCCATGAAAAAAGTGCCCTCGTAGTATCCTTCCAAAGCGGCAATGAGATTCTATTGGCTAAAATGTATTCAAGTCCTCCACACTTGATTGCTTATGATTTCGAAGGCAGACGCCACTGCTTGCTCTGTACACCCTACCGGGCCTAATCAAGAACACAAACTCAAATTGTCTCCGGATCTCTATTTTCTGTTATCTTACTCGCTTATTCAATTTTCATTGGTCATTTTGAGATGTACATGTGCTTGGTAAACACCATGAGCACATAATTGGTAGTTGACTTCCGTGAGTGATTACTTGCTATCAGGTACGCCTATTTTTGTTAGTGTTTGTGCACGACCATGCATTTTTCATCGGCAGCTCTTCGCCTACATTGCCTAGCTGAATATGATTGTTATACTTATTAGCAACTTCGTAGGGCACCCTTCACTTATGGATATTTAATCCGCCAATACCGAAACTTCTTATTAAATTACATTATAAAAGTGACTCAAGTATTCTTTTGTTCAAATGAAAATCCGCTTTGTTGCCCCTTCCTGGGCACCGTTTTTATTAGAACGTTTTGTCCCACAAAGCTCATATAATATTAATAACCAAACCTTATAGATTGATGTCAGGGTCAATAACAATGAGAACTCTCCTACGTCAACAAGTGGAAATATTCTGTAAATCTAATTATGAGGAAAGTTGCCCGAAATTGCATCCCAATTCTCCATGAGCCGTCCAGATAACGGGGGTTTTGCTCGTTATCTTACGGAATATCTTCTTACGAATGTCCTCGGGCTGCGTAAATTAAGTGCTCCTAGACGGTCTAGAATTCCGAAAATTTGAAAACGATTTCTCTAGAAAGGCGCTGATTTTCCTTTGGGAACATATTGCTCCTTTCGTATAAATTTGGCAATCTTGCAATCAACATAATTAGAGGAACCCCTTGCTGTTTCAAGCTGTCAATTCTACAACTTGTTATCTCAAATGTTGATGTGCAAGATCAGCAATTGGAATGATAATCCCAATCGCAAGTGGACCAGGTGATTTTGGCTCCCGGACGATAGTATTTGAGAAAATTAGCTACCCGGCTCGAGCTATTTATCGATGCTTCAGTGTCATCTATCTCGTTCACTATGAGCCAGTTAAGTTTTCAATAAATTTATAGATCCAGATATTTCGATCGGCGTCCCGGTTTCCAAAGGATTATCCAGCACTCCTCAGTAAGCTCTATTTTTACTACACCCATTTATGCGGTGTCTAATTTATTTTCCGAAATGATAATCAGAAACTAACCCAATGTTGAAAATCCTTTCAAATGCAAGGGTTTTAGGCCACGTCGTGGGTGCTGAACGAATTAATAGACTATGTTAACTTCCTAACCCCCGTTTATATTCTCTCTTGTTTGCGAGAATTACATTTTTTCATGGTACCTTGATACGCTGCTGCGCTGCCTCCATCATAAACCTGTATCACTGCAGTTGGTATTTCAGTTCTGGGGAACTGTGTACTCCTTTTAATTACAACTCGCAGTTTCCACTAGGGAAACCACATCGTCTCAGTGCTTTTTCATATTTGTTAGGGTAACATCAGCAAAGGCAACTCAAGTTACCTGATGGGAAAGTTCACATCGGGTACATGCAGACAAAACTTACCTCCATTCTACCCGCTGCAGCGTCTTGCAGATTGTAAGTTATTTAACGGAAGTGCAGTATGGTTTTTCGCGCTTGAACCGAACAACTCTCAATGATGAAAAGGGCGTCGTGGTTTTAAAGGACGTAGATTTGTAGTACCTACCATATTAACAGATGCTCTCACTAGTGTTCAGCTGGTCGCTTGATCCAGGGCTTGCCATATGCCTTGAACCGATCCCCAACAACTCGGTGTCTGCGTTAGTTGAAAAGATGGGATGCATAATGCTGCAGATTAAAATGGTTTCGCGGATCTTGCCCATAGCCGTTAATGGCGTACTTAAATTATCTGTCTGCAGCCACCGTCTTCTAAGGATTAATATGTGAAATAACTGTTTTTGGTTGTTTCGGCAACACAGAATTGCACCCTTGCCATCTGACAACTCATGCCATTGTCTGTTTTATTTGTGCTTGGTAAATCACGGAAGCCGTTATGCGATAGAAGGACATGACAGTTGGCCGTGCAGTAAGGCAATTAAAAGAGTTAAAAATAACTTATTATTAACGTTCCATTTTTCTCTTCGTCCTCCTGGTCTGTATACCGGCTGGGTTTATTCCTCCGGTTTTTGTAAAGTTATCGAAGTTTGTAATTAAGACCAAGGGTTGGGGAGCATCTACAGGTTAGTCGACGTCGCCTCCAAAACCGGTAATATTAGAAGACTGTTGTCTGAAAATAGATGCCAATTCTTGAATCACTTCTATTTCTTAAGCTTTATTTGTGACTAGAACTAACTCGGCTTTGTAATAAAACCACGACTGCCAGAGGTTTACGCCTGATCCAAATCATCATATTGCTAACCGTTCCAAATCATTTACGTTCCATTCGGGCAAGCAGCATTCCTCACATTAAAGGTCTCACTTATAATGAGTATTTACTCGAATTATGTAGGAAATTGCGTTCTGCTTTCGCTTAGCTAGTCCGTGAAGAATATCAGACTTCGACAATGCTGACTTTGACATATAGCTGAAACTGACAGCAACTGAAGAACAGGGGAATTAAAACCTATTTTCACTGCTGTATAGATGGTTCAGTTTTTCCCTGCGCTGACTCTTTTTGGCTATGCGCTCGAAAATGCACTCATTGAAGACAATTTCTCACATCCAACAATCTTTTAGCAGTCGAAAAATACCCGTTAGAATTCTTTTCGGAGGATTTTGGTGGAACCGAGTACTCTCTTTGCATCTCCCTCGCAATCGCCATTATTTTGAGCAAATGTCTTGGTTGTACTACTTTGTTATATATGCAACGTTTCCCAGCAATCTGATTTACACGCAGTCTAATTTTAACTTAGGGGAAAAATCGAAACCGGAGGCGCTCACCAAATTTTACGATGCGAACTCTCCACCACTGTTAGGGAGGGCTATCGTCGCGTCGTCTGAAGTTTTCACATAAAGGTTATATAAAAAAGCGACGGAATTCGCTGAACAGTGACAAAACTACGCGGATGCTTTACTTACGTAGGTTCAAATATCGCTGCGTATCGTACATGAATGCGCTCTACTTCATTTAAGTTACCCGTCTAAATCAGCGATGCCCTATTTTCATATCGTTTCACGTTTGTTTCGGATGATAGATGCAACTCTTCCGTGGATTCTGTTGAATAGGAAGTAAAGTTATTAATTAGGACTGTTTGCTGAAAGTGTAAGTCGATTGTCTTGTTTCTGTGGCTGCTTTTAATCGGTGAGACGCAATATTTCCGTTCGGACAATCCAAATTAATGTTGACCACACCTAAAAGATCTATGCTTGTGGCTTTCGCAATGCAAACGATTTGGTAGTTGAGGGCAGAGGTAAATAAGTCGACGTGGTGCACTCGTTGAGTGGATTTCCTCTGGTCTGACGTTGCATATAATAAAGCGGCTTAAACAATTTTATAAGAATTAGACCAATAATTGGACTGTATATTCGAATGTGGGCACAATTCGGCTAGTCTATCAGCAATTTTCTTCCTGAAAATCTGAGCAGATTTTGAACGTGTGGTTGGCATTTATTATTTTCCTAAACTTAGTATTCATCGTAGAACCGAAGTTGTCGTCCTAGGCTAATGTACATTCCCATCGGTAATTATCCGCCTGCCTGCTTGAATTAAAATCCAAGTGCACCTCCACCTCAGTAGTGTGCATTTGTGTAAACATTTTACGACTTATGAGTTAGATATATTTCCTAGAAATTGTATGCTTTGCCGAAAAATGAGGTGAATATTTACTAGAGGTCATTTTGAAACCTGTCTGTCTTTGAGTGCAAGTGCAGTTTTTCTCTCCGCTTTTTCATTATGCTTACAATACAGGTTGCTTTTTATGGCTCTTCTTGTGACGTTTCTTAATTTACCCAGAAGCAGTTTTGAAATTTCTCCGATAAACCTGATTCCCAAGTTGATTGGCTTCTCAGAAGTATGAACCTTCGTACGAGATTACTAAGAAATATGATTTATCTGCTCTTTTGTTATTACCGAGCTTGTCGCTGGTAAAAGTTCTGTTGCAGTTACACTGCAGATTTGAATTTCTGATGGACGAAAAAATGGCACCTACGGATAAAATATATTTGTACTTTTTCGGAGGAATTGCTAACCATTTCAAGTAGTTGTGGACACATTTTAAAGGAAAGTGGTGATTTAGGGAATAGTTTAATTAACTATGACCTTCAAAATTCTCTTGATTTGTTTTTTCCGCGAAATCGACACTGCATCTTTATAGTGTTTGAAATCCCGAAGTACGCCCTACCTACGGGAAGTATTTCCGTTTCTCTTCTGTTTTAGTCATTTTTTGTCGTTTAGAACGTTAATAGTATATTAATTATCTAATTTATTTATCATAACAGACCTTCCATGGCGTTTACCGCTTCCGAGACGCCTTTTCTGAATGATTACTTCCATATTCACAATGATACCTCTCCATGCATGGTAGACGGTAGATCTGGTATTTTCATTCTTTTCTTGTCTCTATAGGCTGAAACCAAATACCTACGTCCATGAGTAACTGCGACGGTTTGCTAGACTGTGTCAGACCACGTTTTGAACTAACCACACTCTGTCTCTTCCCTTGGAAAGCAATCTTCGATGTAGGATAGCCGGTCGTAACTGGGGAAGTAGGTGAAGGTTAAATATCCAGACTACTTCGTTTGCTTTTCTTGAATGACTTTGGCTATCATAGGACTGTTCTCACAACAAGTGTTTTTTGTCTCGTTTGGGTTCAAAGGATCGTGTTTTAGTAATAACAGTGGACGACCTTCTCAACGGCGCATAACCCAGGTAAAAGACTGTTGGTTGGAAGGTTGTTCGATATTTGGGTCTTTCCATAGGTACCTTCAGTGCAAGTAACACAGCTCTTGGAGTTTTCTTCAGTATCACCTTGTCCAGCACGTATCCGTAACTGATCATTAGTATAAACTGGTAGCTTTCAATCGCGTTCGATGTCTTGAACTCATACTTACAGGTTTTAGTGCACTGTTTGTTTTGTAGTGTCTATGGGTAAAGCGATTAAATTTACTAGCTAGTGGACTCAAAGCTACTTTCTATGGATCTTCTTATCTTGCTACCAGTATCACAAGCAAAGTCCAGCTCGGCCAACCACCATCAAAATCTGCATCCTGTGGCCAAGAAGTAGGCTAACGAATACGTCCACTTGCGGTGTTAGAAAAAGCTTTAAGAAATTGACTCACTGTCAATCTGCCCCGTCTCTGGTCCTTATATTCCTGTTTCACACGCATCTATTCGTAATCTCGCAGAGTTCAAGTCCTTTTGTTTCGGTATAATAATTCCGTGTTTTTTGACCAAAGATTTCAATTTGAACCTCAGAAATAGTATTGTGTTTATATTGACTTCAGTAACTTAACTGACTTTTTGCGGTAGCTTGTGCCAAGTGCGAATGTTTACAGACAGGCGTGAACTGAATGTTTTCGTATCGTGCGTGCTGTCATCCAGTAGGTATATTGTGAAAGTGCCCCCTAAACGGGCCACGTGGTTGATGCGTTGGACCAACACGGGGGCCACATTAGGGCATGGCATGCGTTATTCGGGTTGCGCTCCCATAACAATTGCCGAACATAGAGGTGTGGTGGCACGCCTACGGGCGGCTAGGACTTAGGGAACCCGGCCGCGCCAGCCACCTGCGTCCTCTCCCGCCTCCGGTCTTCTTGACTCTGTCTTGACACCGGGCTCAGGTGGGGAGGAGGAGAGAGTGCGGTAGATTCAGCGCAAGTCTACTATCACTTTAAACTAAATCACGCGCAAGTCACCGTCCCTGCTCCACTTTCCCATGGAACATACGGTGGACATCGTCGGACTACGACGGTCGAACTGTCATATTGTGAAAATTAAACGTCTACTGAAAGCGTTTGGGTAGCGTGTTTAGGTAATCTTAATTGCAATCGAGCGTACCATGTTTTCCTTGCATGCGCCAGCCTCTTATTCGATTTACGTATTTGAAAAAAAGTAATTTTGGGTACTTTATTTGGTAATGGTCTCCACCACACCAGTTAGGAGAGCGTTTAATTGTCACAAATCCTTTTGCGGGACGAACGCGCAGCGCGTAGTTGTCAAACAAATCTTCCTTATAAGCTCCTGGTCACATCTACAAAGCCTCGATCCGTATGCATTTTGCAAACTGCTCGTAGCCGACATCACAGCCTATGCCTTTCAACATCCGAAACGTCGGAATGGCCTACCTTTTTTCCTGCCGGTAGCTATAAAGAAAAATGTACTGAGTAACTGCCGCTGTTCTTTCTGATTAGAGTAATGACTTCGCTATGACCTTTTCTTTTCTGTGAGATCAATGACCCCTTCCTTGACGCCTGAGACATATGCGGTTACTGCCCAGGTCATGTGAGATACGTGCAGATGACCCGTTAAGCGTTGCCAACCACTGCGTCCACACCCGTCTCCGATCGTCGTGCTTTTTCTGGTCATCGGAATATGGTTGCTTTAGGTATGGAACAAGTTCATTCGCAAACCGCGAATTCACCCACCCAAAACAACGATCGATCTCGGCGTTTGCGACAGTCGAACTATCGGCTGAGGCACCATTACTGTGGCACGGGCTTAGAACAAATTCTTGACTTTTTCTGCATTTGCGTTAAGCATTGAAATGGTCAAAGGGGATTCATCCAGCATTATGATTTATATCTAGGCTACTCCCTTGCTTGCTTGTAACTTATAAATAATTTTGATCGTTTTAAAGGTATTTCAACATTAATTTTTACTGACGGCACTTTATTCATTCTAGATTGCTTGCTTACCAAACGGTCGTCCTACACTGCAGTTTGTTGGGGACAGACTCCTGGCCGGAATTGGACTGAATGCAACTGTCTACGCTGACCGATGATCCCAAGACCGAATATGTGCTCAAGATCTCTTATAACTGGGGTCACCTACGCTCTCAGTCGACCACCTCGACGTCATCGCCAGCCAAGCACAGGTTTGCTTAAGTTGACATGTAAGCAATTTCGGGCATATCTAGGCTTCATCTGCCGCCGCGCCATCTCAGCCGACGTATTTGGGATCTTTACGTTACGGATTTTACAATTCCTTGATCTTCTTCCGAAACCATGGTAATTCTCGTCGCTTTTGACTTTTTTTCATTATACTGTTGTGCCATTTCCTAAAACATTAAAAAACCTTAGCAAAAATTACAAATTAACGGCCTCGTTCACTATAAAAAAAAACTTCGGAGTGGTCTGCACTATTTCTTAAAATTTATTCTCACAGTTCTGTTGTATATTCACATTTTAACTGCGTTTCCATCTTCTTCATTTTTTAGATGATTGGAAGTCTTATTTTTCGATATTGGAGACTATGGTAACTTCTTCTCCCGCTAGTAAGTTCAGTTTTACGCCAAAAGTCTAATCTTGCGTTATTTTTGCAAAATTGCATAAAGGTACAGTTTTTTTAAATTTCAGTTTCGCCCAACTATTTCAGTCCGCATACGACACTTTTGGTGCGCATTGTTAACGCGGTCTGCAGTTGGAGACGAGAATGTTATATTTCCAAATGAGGTCTTAGGGGTACATTCGTTTACCACCCAAGTAAAAACGTTCATCATCATCTCCTTTATCAGCCTATTTCATTGTCGGCACAAATTCCCTTCGGGCGTTTTTTTTTCTATTGCTCGAGTTGTCCGTAAATTACTAACTGCAACTGAAACACTGCCAATAGCTCTAGGGTTGACTTGAATAAACTTCAATATAAATTGGGTTATATTCCCCGTAACAAATGTTTCCCAATAAAAGGACCGCAGTTGTCCACTTGGCTGAGTGGGCACAAAACGCATCAGAGAGCTAGTTTGGTCTTGTATATGAAACGCGAACGATGATGCGCTCAGGAATATTAAAGCTACAGTGGAGGATAACGGAACACAAACAAACCATTCTATATAGCTGCGTTTCTGCCCTCCGAAGTTAGGTATAGTATTCTACTGCGATTACTGAAAAATGCGTTGGTATTCTGCGAAGCAACGCTCTTTTCGCACTCGGTTGTAATGTGTGTAGGTCACAAAGCTCTGTCTCCAGTAGACGCGGTTGAACGGAAAATATGTTGGAAAAATGTGTAATGATTTTACACGAAATTTATTGGACACTTCTCGACACCACAGATGATGTCTGGAATAAATCTGCGCTTCCTAAACTCTAAATTGGAATACAATGGCGTATCATTCGAGGACTGAAGACAAGAATAAATGAATACTAAGGGGAACTCCTAAGACTTGATCGATTCTGTTCATTGGCCCCTCCAGTGCGAGGGTTGTATCAGTCCGATGGAATGACTGAAACATGTCGTTTACAGTACGTTGATCGGATCCTCCTTCATCTGAAAAATACCAGG
Source organism: Schistocephalus solidus (assembly GCA_017591395.1). Classification (NCBI taxonomy): domain Eukaryota; kingdom Metazoa; phylum Platyhelminthes; class Cestoda; order Diphyllobothriidea; family Diphyllobothriidae; genus Schistocephalus; species Schistocephalus solidus. Next base: position 15,385 of record WEDG01001600.1, read on the forward strand.
ATGAGTTGTATAATGTGTACTTGAACTGGATATCTGGTGATAGCTATTTCATACGCTGAAGCGAGCAGTCAAACAACGAAAAATGTTTTCGCTTACTGATGTTATTATTCGATCCGAGTTCCCCTCAAGCCAATACTGAACCATTTAGCTCAATCCTGTGGGTAGAAAAAAAATAAAAGAGCTATAGTGCCTCTTACGTCTTGGCACACGTGGCTGATCAAAGCACGGTGTTCGGAGAAGACCTGAACGGTGGCTTGTACCAGCAGTTTTCTCCTCCACTGGCGTGATAAACCTACCTGTGTGAAAGCCTTAAATTTCACGTATCCATTAGCACCAAAGAAATTGTCCTCAATCTGCTTCTTTGGATTCCATATCTTTAGATGGGAGGGATTCTACTGACTACCGCTGACTGTAATGCAGGTATTCAGCATGAAAAAGCAGCAGATCATAGTACTGTCGTCATTCTTGAGAGGTTCTTAGAGGGGCCGATACCTTCCTTGTACCCAGGTGATAAAAACGCCGTTCTTCGGTAGCTATGGCAGTGCGAGCGATATATTCACACGAAGTTCACCTATTCATAAGCTTGACAGCCACAGGTGCTCATTTATCCTGTATTTTGTTCACAAGATGTCTTCAGTTGAATTCAAAAATGTATACAAGGGGTCCGATTTGGTGCGAATTGCGCTTATTGCATAGGCGTTACCGGAGAAAAACTAAATCATGATGAGCAGTCCATTGGAAAAATGATGTTTTTCGGCGGGTATATGGATTGTTTTACGGTGCAGGTGGCGACTAATGAGCACCCTAGTTCCTATTAGTTGCTTCCGTGCGTGAAATCCATTTTGAGAAAAAAGCCGGGGCACGGTCAACACCTGAGTTGACTTGGTCGTGTTTTTCAACATTGGTCACGTAGGTACGATCACTCCGGATACCGTTTCAGTACATGTCGCCGGTCAATCAAGTTTCTGCGCCTTTCGGTTATTTTGATTCCGAAATTTTGATAAGAATTAGGCGTCGTGTAACTTTTTATCTGTTTACGCGGTGCATCTCTTCTACGAACTTACTGTTACTGAAGCTTCCGGAGATACTCAGCACACTCTTACTCGACGAACCTTTGGGTGATAGTTAATCCAGAGATATTTGATAATTCGCATTCTAAATACAGTTTTGTGCAGTCAAAACCACGTACTGCTCATTGATAAAACCCTCTTTTCTATGATTTATTATTCAAATTCGAGACTAGTCGACAAAGATTCCTTCGCCATGTGAACGCTTGTTGAGTGCTTTCCACGACTTTGAGGATTTTATCGGTAGCTTAATGTTAATTCTTCTATTTATGCTCCCACTGTGATATACTTGGACTTACTGTTAATTATTTGTTCGGAAGTTTCACTGTCCGATATTTTTCATTAATGAAGTTTGTCAAAATTATCGATCAGAAATTTTTCGCGGAATCGGCATAAACATTCATTTTCTGCATCTCATAAGACTTTTGTATAACACACAATAAAATGCCGGCGTTTCTATTTAAGGCTGTAGATTACAAGACTGTCAGCCATTGGGAGCAACGCATGTACGAAATATATTGGGTAAACACGCTTCTAAAAGATGTCTTTGTATCTTAAAAACACGAATTTGACATGCTTTAGGAAAATTCATAAGAAAGTTGTTTTTATATAGTACGCAAGGGGGGTCAGTTTTTGAAACCGCTGAATTGAAAATAGAATTGAGTACGAACCGTCTTTTCCAGATCCATGTGCTATAATAGGGATTACATTTCGTATTTAATTATATTCCTCAATTCATTTCATGGGATATGATTTTCAAGATGTATTCGCATGTTCGGGAGAAGTTAACAAGAAGTGGGTTTTTATCTATTTGTTTTAGTAAGCAGCAGTGCTGCTACTGACCTTGACAGCATCGGCGCCTCCTTCTAACTTGCTTGCATTTTCTGCGTGTAGGTGATTTTTTCCAGTCTTCAAAGTAAAGCGGACTCGTTTCTCATTATCGGTTTTCTTGCTTTCCTTAGTTATTTTATAAGCTATGTAAATTTGTTGTGGCATTTCTAATTTGATATTGCTTTTAAGCCCGTCAATTTCATATTCCTAGGAAAAATGTTGTCCACGCCACCAACAAGCTAGTTATAACCTGACTGACTTCTTTCCTTAAATGTTTATTTTTGACATTTAAGAGCCCTATTTTTAAAAAAAATATGGCCCAATAATTTTTGCTTTATCTCGTTTGAACTTTGAAAATGCGTCATTTTTTCCATTTACTGTCATCCCTTGGTAAAACCTTTCAACTCAGAGAAAATAATTACGTACGCTAAGGCAATATCCAATTTTATCCCCTTAATCTAGCGCTTTGGCCATAAAAGTCGTAAGGCGCATGTTTGCTATGCGACTCGCACATATTAGCACTCAGGATATGGGATGCACCATGATTTTATAAATGAGCTCTAGCATCAGAAAAACGTTCGTGTACCTTGTAGGCCAATACTAGCAGTATTTTATCATGGAGATTATTGCTGTGTGAGTTGTGTTTAGTGGGACCCCCCTCTTTGCACTGACATTTTTTTGTAGTCGGAAGTGTCTTTCAGGACTTTCTCGCTTTAGGTCCTGCAACTTAGGCAAACTTTGTCCATTTTCTGAAATCAAATCAAAATTGTATGGAAGCCTGCTATTTTTCATTTGAACATTCACTTGCCGTAATTTTTCCCATAGTTTTTTATTATGAGCTGGCTCTTTTCTTTAAGTTTACTTCTCATTTTTTGTTTACGATGTAAAGATTTAGTTTAGAATTAAGCAAACATTTTCTTACGAAGCTAAAAAATGTCAATCTTCGGTTAAGGTGTAGTATATTACCGTATTTCTTTGTTAAATGAACATTTACGAGATAATACTTACAAAATTACCAGCTTCTTAGTACTTGTGACTATGAGCCTTGTAGTGGAAACAAGTACTAAAACTGCATTTGCATCCTTAATAGAAATAGTTAGTTCAAAGTGGAGGATGTTGCATTTAATCAACGAAAAATGACAGTGAGAAATATTTACAAATTTTCAACAGGAAATTCTGTTCAGACCAATTAGAATTAAGATTTCTTTTTATACCAAGTCACTATAGAAAGCAAGAGTCATCTGTGTGGTTCGCGAAAGTCGCGAGCGGAATCCGGTCAGTGGTGTTTCTTGAATTAATGAATCCACAGCTGGAGCTTTCCATATGAATAGCACCTTCTAGCTCGTTCCAGATGATTTCGAACAGAAATGGCATTTACAAACCCTCAATATTAAGCGGTACCGAACTCACAACACATGTCTGTACATCTTGGGGTTTGTTCTTGCGTATGTATTCTAGCGCATCCACACACCAATGCAAAAGTACACTTGTTCAAGAAAACGTGTCAACAGAATTTGAAAATGTACATAGACGTACAATCTAAACGATGTTACGTTTAAACGACTCGTCAGTTTAACCCGACTTCAGTGTTTAAATTATTCTGCAGTTTCTTTCATGAAAATGTTCGCGATGTTACTCCACTGGTTATCAGTTTTCTAATTTCTCGAGGTACTTGCACTTCTAATCTCCAAGTGAGAATTAAACTTATTACCGTCTATCCACTTCCTGCATTGCCAGACATCCATATAAATTTACTCTGCTGCTACCTGCGTCTCAGGATATTTGGTTCACAAGCTGCTAACGTACTGCGAAATTCCTATTGCTCAGTCTGTTCAGTACACGCTAAACTCCGGAAATTATGAGCATGCATACTACGGTGAAATGTTTGGTTCCTCTGGAAATCGTAAAGAATATTAGTTTGGTTATAAGTTCACCCCATGTGCGAAACGTCTACGCTTTCCGTGACATTATATATATATCGTAAAATTTGGGGTTGTCTGCTACGACACTTTTTAAAGACCATGCTAATGTCGGGAAATGTTTACAGCATGCGACCGTCTTAGGTAAGCTACGGAAGCCTCCATGGCAAGATTTGAAGCTATGATTTGAGTCAGTCAAGGAATGTATGAAACTGATGTTGTGAAAGTTTGTAGATATTTCTACTAAAGCAGACGTCGTGGCTACCCTGGCAGCAACCTGCAAACAATTTTTTTGTCGTTCCGAGTTTGCGAAAATTGCTGTCCAAACTTCTTCAGGAAGATTATACGGAGATGGTCTCCTCCAACGACGTTGTGCGTTTGCTTGTCGCTATTTATTCCTCTAAAATTCTTTAATCACAGTGATGCAACATTGTGACTCTTGCGTGGGGTTTTGCTACTAAATCCAAAACAGTTTTAAGCGTGGTTTTTTGTAATTTGTTTGTTGTTTGCCACATGGTAGCTTGATACCATGTGCCGAAGCCTCTGGTGCTTGATCTAGATGGCCCAGATGCTTCGCAGATTTGCCTTTCCACGCGTGAAGATCTGCTGCGGCTTATCGAGGCAGATAGGTGCTCACCTCTCCTGTGGCGGAAACCGTGTGCTAAAGGTCAATAACCACATTCACGTTTTGATGGGCTACCCTGAACCAAGTTTTGAGTTAACTTTTTATTTGACCCTCTAGCATGTTATCGGTGTCCGATCAAGGGTAGAAACACTGAGTTCATAGGAAAGCTTACGAAACGCACGCTCACCTCATTTCTGTTGCCTTTCGGGGATGACCTGAGATATTTTTGAGCTGTTGATGTCGTCCGTGTGGGCAGTCTTATCCTAGGCGAATTTCGTGAATTTGTTTAAATACTGGTTCTCGAGTAATGGCGATCCAGCACATCCAGTTTTGCCTGTCTTTTTGCGAACAAATAGCATCGGCAACCTTGCATCTTTATGGAGACTTGAGGAGATTACCACTGGCCGCAGTTGCCCTCGACAAAACGTAAAACGCCTAAACGAGCTTAACGGTTATTCATGGTACCCTTTTACCTTGCGCTGGAGTATTTATATATGTTCGATGCATCTATGTGTGGTTATAAAATTAAGGAAGGCTGAATTGTACCCTCGAATAGTACACACTGAAGCCGCCTCGAAAACGCTTAAATAAACTGCCACAGCAACAACATCGGTGCTACGTATGCTGCGGGAGTATCCAACTCTGCTTTATTTCTCCTTTCGAAGGAAAGCCGAGCTTTAGTCATCAGGGGACATCTCATCCCGCGTGCCTTGTCCATCACCCCACAGACTTCAACATAGCTGTCATCCTCTAAGAGCTTCTTGTTGCGCAACTTCTATATTACCTTTGTGATTTATTACTGAAACGGAGGATGAACTGTACAAACTGGAGCAGGATAAACCTCTCTAGCGTAGAAAATGTGAGTTATGGGCCAGTCTTTCCGTCTTAAAGGATTAATCGGAAATGCTCTACTTTTAAAATCTCAACGTTCATTTAGTCGTAGTTAGCTGTACATGCCTAAGCCGCCAAATAGAATCGAGATTGTATGGACGAATAGGAAATAAAAATTGCTTATAATGCAAGGGAGTCAGCCGCAGATCAGGAAGACCTAAGACTCCAATCCGTACTATTTCGATTTCTGTTATTCAAAAAAGCCGTGCGATATGGCCTTCTATAGGGGGTCAAATGAGCTTGAATTAGCGGATACCGTTTGCCCTACCTTGTCAAAAGTTGTGTCGTTATCAGTTAGACTTCAACTATAAAGTCAGATGGACTTGGCCGTATTCCTTTCTGCATTCTTGGTAGATCAGTTAGTTGCACTACCATAGGGTTAAAAAAAGTCTTTTTTGTGTTACCTGTGCATATGCGTGGATGCGTGAGCGAGATATTCACTCTAAGGTGCATTCTTGAATTCCTTCATGGCTTCCAGCAGCCGACGGACGCCTGTTTTATTAACTTTACCGCTGCGTTCAATTCCGTCCCTGGTGAGTCCCTGTGGCGAATAATAGAACTCGATGGTGTGCCGGCCAAAATCATTGCCTTGATCGAGGCCTACTATCGCTCTGCCACTGCGCGAGTCCTCTAACAACCCTTCAATATCCGATCTGGTGTTTGATAAGGTTGCATCCTGTCGCATTTTTTGTTCAACTGCGCAATTGACGGGATTCTCGGGAAGGCTCTACATGGTTCTGTCGGTGGGGAATTTGCACCAAGATGCTCCCTGACTGACCTAGACTACGCTGAAGATATCGCTTTGGTGATCTACAGTCTGGTGTCGCGGGTGAATGAGATCGCTACTTCGGTCGACCTATCCATAAACACTGGGAAGACTAAAGTGTTTCCGAGCTGCATCCCCGACCAGGAAAAAGCATCCCTCGGGAAAAATGGTTGTCAACTTGAAGAAGTAGACAGTTTCAAATACCTCGGGGCGAGGATGCTGTCGAATGGACAGAGTAAGGACAATATTGTCTCCGCAATTGACGCTGTTCGCCGGGTTTTCTCGATCCTTCAAAAGTGCCTATGCGCTCGACACGATCTCTTTGTCGCCACTGAAGATCCACGTGTACCATGCAGCCGTACGGTTGGTCCTCCTCTACGGTTGTGAAAGCTGGACTATGCGCGTGGAAGATAAGTGAAGACTTCAGGCATTTATACTTCAAGTGAAGTACACAAACTACGTCTCAAACGAGGCATTCCGCGTTCGCTGTGACAATATAGCCAGGATATCTCAGGCCATCCAAGAAAGACGACTGAGGTGGTTTAGGCACGTTCTCCGTCGTCCGCCTCGCGAGCTGAGTTCTACTGCTCTCGATCCGGTGCCGTTGCCCACTCGGAACCGTTGAACAAGAGGTCAACTGAAAACCTGGCTCGACACGGGTCGGCAAGACATTGAGGGGGTGCTTGAACCTTCGGTATTCGGCGCCAGTCGTTGGAGAAAAGAACGGGTTAAGCTATCCAGGTCTGTTTTCTTAAATCGTCACGCGTGGGGAGGTATAATACGTGACATCCTCGCGGCCGTAACAAGTACATGTAAGGAAGTAAGCGTTCTAGACTACATTGCAGGGGTTGTAGTAAAGCTAAAAAGGTTGTGTTCGCTGTTTACGTTTTTTCAGCCTACTGAGAATTGTGTCTTCAGATGGTACATATTCGCTAACTCATAGTACTCATACACAGATGACCTTCATGACCTTGTTTGCCTTGACATCAAGTGGAAGTACCGAACACTTTCAACGCCGGTTCAAGCTCCCACTATGCGTCTTTTTGATTTCATGGGCGGCACTTTCTGAAAAGCCAACTTATTTCCGTCTTTGGTGAATTTTTTTTCATCAGGTTCTAAAATTTTCGTTCCTGAATTATCGCATGGGTATTTTAAGGATATTCTCTTTCTGTCCAGTAGCTCTTTTTGCAATTCATTCTGGTCATAAATTATTTCTGACTAAACCTTATTTGCGCTTTGATATCCGGTAGGCAATAGAAAGCAACTTGACGTCATCTGCCTAACTATAACGGAAAAAAATAACTGTTTCCTAGCTGTTTTATTTCTGCACCCAATTGTCCTTATCTGTTCCTGTCTCTTACGATTGTTTGGAGTTGGAATCCGAAATGTCAGGCGAATAAATTTCTTGTCCCTGCGATCGCGTCTACTTCTCAATTTATTCCTGGGACTTGTATTTTCACTTGTATCGACAGTGTGCAGACATTGTCTAGGAGTAAACCGCGCACTCTTTGTAACTACATTGTGAGATTTCAGGCCATCCAGGGGCAATTTAAATGTTTGCAACATCTTTCTCCCAACGTACTTCAAAAGCACAGTGCTTTTACTTTAAATCTGGTTCTTTTCAATGGAATTGACCCAGTATTGATCAGCTCACCACATTTGATAAAACTTTCTGGGTGATTCTTTGCGACCCTGTTTAGTCACTTAAGCTGTTGAAGAAGGTTACCGATTTTCCAAGACAGATTAATCTCTAACCAATCGTAACCCATGGAAAGACACCTGGAGGGCATAAAACTGAGGCGTAGGTCAAATTGCGTAGGCATTCTTGGTATCCTGTTCTTTGTTGAGCCTATGAACCAATACGTGTGTGATTTCGCCTTAGGCCGCTTCTGCGGCAAGATCGGTTTATATAAATCTTATGATCTAGGCGCTAAACGTTAAATACCCTAGGCTCCAGCCAAACGCTTTGATATCTTTCTAGTTTTTCTGAGAAATATACCGCTTTTGTTAATATCCTGAAACAGTGGTAGAAAGTGACATCATGAACCATCAGTGCAGATGGTTCTTGGAACTGGCTTTACTTATAGTGTACAAGTAGAAGAGTCAGCATACTCCGATGTGTATTATCAAGCACAATCTGAAACTGCCACGACGAACCAACAGTCTTGGCTGGGAAGGCTACCGACGTATGCGTTAACTAGGACTGAATATTGCCGGCAAAGACGAGGGAGACTGGAATGGCCATTTCTGGCTTATTATTCGTCGTCAACCAGTGATACCTAACCCCAGTTGATGCAATACTCAAGGATTAAACCCGCGACCCGTTGATCAGAAGTCTGAAGCTCTAACCATTGAGCCACGGGCTCATTGTCTTGCCGGTTTCGATCGGGAATATTGCCTGCATTCGTTAATGAGCGCTCACCGGTCGCTAACGGAACTCAATCGTCCCGTTCTGCCTTGAGGATCTCTCTCGAGCCGCGCCAGCAGCCGCACAGCGGTTAGTAATAGAATATGCAGAGTGGCTAAATTGTTACAGCGTTGGCATTCTGATCAGTCGGTCGCAGGTTCGATCCTCTAGTGGGTAGGACTGGCTGACGATGGCTAATAAGCCTTAAATTGCCATTCCAGTCCCTCTTGTTTTTGCTGGCAATATTCATCTGCAGAGACGAGAGTTAGCCTCAAGGCAGAACGGGATGAGTGAGTTCCGTTAGTGATCGGTGAACGTTCATCAACGAATGCAGTTAACTAGGATTGTCTCAGATCCGAGGAGTAGGAAGGACCTTTATGGCACCTCTCACGGGCGTGATATCCAGGACCTTTCTCACAACAAGGCCCGCAACGTGTGAGGTTTGTGTGCGTATGTATGTGTGCCGGGTGCACGGAGTGTCGTCAGCAGGAACCCTGTAGCTGCGTTACGATCACTCCGATTACATCGACACGTTTGGAGAACCGTTCTACGATGATCTCCCGTTAGTTCCCATCAAACCTGCAAATTAACCTGTCGTCTGTGCCTCCACCACGCTTTTCTCCACACAACGGCCACACTCCCAGAAACATCTTTGACCATTGAGTTAAACCAGATCAGGGTGCACTGTTTGTGCCTTCCCATGTGGTGTTTCCTTTATTAATTCCAGTCCCACAGAGAGGCCGACATGAAGGTCTGTAGACGATCCCTTCCTTGATTCCTAACCTAAGGGGAATTTTGCAGTCGTCGAGGGCTAATAAGCAACTCTTTTTATGGCACAAAATAGGCCCTACAATTACCCCAACTAGGGTCCCCGCCCGCGCCAGCCACCTGCGCCCTCTCCCGTCTCTGGTCTCCTTGACTCTATTATGACACCAGGCATAGGTGGGGGGAAGAGAGAGTGTGGTAGATGCAGCGCAAGTCTACTATCTATTTAAACTAAATCACGTGCAAGTCACTATGCCTGCACCACCCTGCTGTGGAGCGTACGTTGGTGCTCCAGGCACGGGTTCGCCGGCCTCTGTCCGATGGATCTGGAAACGATCGACCAGATCCGATGCATGAGATGAATGTGCGATCGAAATTAAAACAGGCTAGGACTGAGTCCCAATCGCTGGTAGTGGGGACGGTGGTGGTGGAGATGGTATCAGGTGGCGGTTAGTTGGAGGTGATCTCTTCGGTGGTGGGAGTGGGGAATCGGTGCCAGTAGTGATCGTCGCTGTGATCGATGTTGGTTTTGCGGGAGGGAGAATGGTGCTGGTTATCGATGGTGGTGAGGCATCGGAAGTTCGATCACCGGTTGTGGGCGTTTTAGTCATTGTGGGTTTCGAAGCAGGGTTGGCAGAAGAGATCTTCGCTGACGCAGAAATAGATGTTGACAGATTGTTGCATTGCGTCTGATGGTGTCCGAACAGGCTGATTCGCGCGCGGAGGGTGCGTTGGCAGTGTGGGCACGTTGGGAGGGCTTGGGAATTGGTGGTGTAGTTCTGGGGTGCTTATAACTTGCGTGCCTCCCCTTTGGCCTTAACAGCGGCCATCCGGTTGGCTTCATAGTTTCTGCTCCTTTCTTCACTGTCCTCCAGGCCGGCCGGTTCCGGGTTAGGTCCTCCCAGTTTTCCGGGCTTATCTGCAGTTGCTTCAAGGATGTCTTCATAGTGCCCCTGTGGCAAAATCTCCATAGAAGAATCATTTGAGTAGTTGTTCGCCGTCCTTCCTTACGAGGTGGTCGCTCCAGGGCAGTTTTATTTACCTCAGCAGGGTGTAAAGGCTGAGGAGGCCTTTTCGTCCCAGAACCTCTGCTCCGCGATCCGTTCCTGTCATCTCAGCTTTCGTATCCACCGGAGACAGCTGAGACGGACGTGATTGAGATTCTGCGCCTGCTTCCTGTACACCATACAGGTCTCCGCTCCATACAGCAGTGTCGGAAAGATTACAGCTTTGTACATCTTGAGCTTGGTGTTGAGGTGGAGACCGTGTCGATTCTAGCCGATGTTCTGTAGACGACCGAAGGCTTGGGTGGCTCTGAAGATCAGGTGGATGGCCTCATCATCGATTTTGGTGCTGCGGGAGATGGCGCTGCCCAGGTAGGTGACAGTATCCACGGCTTGCATTTGGGTGCCATTGACGTTGATGCAAGGTGCATTGTCGACAGTGTTGGGCGGCGGCTGATTAATAACTACCGTTTTCTCCGTGTTGATGATCAGCTCCAAGGTGTCGCAGGTGGCAGCGAAGTGTTCCATGCTTCTCTGTATGTTCCTTTCTGTCGTTCCATTGAGAGCTCAGTCGTTGGCGAAAAGAAGGCCATGAACCGGGGTTGTGGATACACGCGACTGTAACTGCATCCGCGGATGATTGAGGAGTTGGCCGTCCTTCATGTAGGCTATGCAGATCCCAGGGCGTTAATCACTGTAGCCTTACATTGCAGAGAACGTGAGACTGATGAGGGTAGGTGCGACGAGGTAGTCCTGCTTCACTTTGTTGGTAACTGCGACTGTCTCTGAGACGGCTCAATTGTCCGTGACGCGCCCCATCATGGAGCTGACGCACCATGTGTGTGAATCGCTCGGAACTGCCGAATTTCTGCATGAGTTTTCCATAGTCCACCTCCTTGGCCTTGCGAACTATCCAGGCGTCCTGCATTTCCCGCAGTCGCTGTTGAGCAAGGCGGTGGTGACTTTGATAGAAGGCTGCTTTGTTTGCGTCGGTAGGGCGGTAAACGTAGGCTTTATGCAGTCGGTTCTTCTCGGTGAGGAGATTGCTGATGGTTTTGTCTTTTTCATCGAACCAGTTCTGGTGTTGATGACGTGCGCGGCCGAGGACATCCAGGGCGGTGAACTGTGTTCTTCATTTGGTACCACGCCGGCGTCCTTGTCGGCGACCGGAAGGTTGGCTAGTCGCTGAGCCAGCTCGTTGCTGAAATGGAGATCGTGACTAGGCACATTTGAACAAAAAAACAGAATTCAACTTAATTTGTGGTCGCTTACCTTGAGGTCGGTTGCGTGGTGGCAGATGAACCCTCATCTTCGAGATGGTGAGGCGATGATCCGTCTACCCGTTGACACCTAAGATCGCCATTATCACCAGCACGTCCCGCTTATCTTGGCTCCGGACGGAGACATAATCCAGCAGGTGTCAGTGCTGCGACCGGGGATGCATCCAGGTCGCCTTCTCCCGCATCGGAAGGCGGGAAAATGGTGTTGGTCAGGATGAGGTGGTGCTCTGCGCAGTTTTGCAGGCGGAGAAAGCCCTTATCCTTGAGGCCTTCGAGACCATGGGAGTCCAGCACTCCTCACGTGGGCGTTGAAGTTACCGAGACAATCAACTTTTATGCCTTCGGCACAGTTGACAGGAGGGCGTGCAGATCATCGCAGAATTTGTGCTTTGCCTCGTTTGAGCTGCTCATTAGGAGGCCTAGATACTGACGGTGTTGGCGAACTTGTCTCCCCGAAGAGGCAGGTGGAGGCTCATAAGGCGATCATTTATGCCTTGTGGCAGACAGTTCAGTCGTTCCACGATGTCCGTCTGGATGGCAAAGGCGACGCCGGCGTCGCGTCGCTCTGCCTGTGGACGGCCGCTCGCGAAGATGTAACTGGCACTCCTCTCCTCCAGTTGGCCTCGGTGGGAGAATCGGGTTTCGCTAAATGCAAAGATGTCCACGTTCTATCGCGCCAGCTCCCGAATGACTAGCGCTGTCTTCTGTTCCGGTTGGTTGCTCCTCGGATTATCTAAAAGGGAACGAACATTCCAGGCGGCCAGAGTGAACGGACTCACCCGAGTAGCTTGGAGGGTACGGCGGGGGTTGGGAAAAGAGTTGTTGCTGTTGTTTTGAGGGTTTCAACCGCGTAGTTTGCAGTCGGCGAGCCATGGGCTGCTACAGCTCTCGTGAGACAAAGTATTTGTCTAGGGAACGTTTTCCACTGGTCATTGTCTCCATACTCCCTATGGGAATGGCCAGCTTGTGCTATAGACATGCAACCCGACATTCTAACTGACCTGATGCTAGTTACTTTTCCATGTGAAAATGCCTTGGAGGGCAGGATGCGCACGATGGGGTTGACCGACGACAGAAAATTCACCAGAAGCGGCTAGTCTGAGAACTGGTTTTGTTTTCAACCTCCCAGGTGCTTTGAACATCCAGTCTGATGTTAGCAGCGTCAGCCTGACAGCCTCCAGCCGAAGCATTTTAAAGCGTGTGCCCAGTGAATGGACAGTGTGAAACAAAACTCTCTGTATAGCTGAAAAAAAGAAACAACAGTATTGCTATCCTCTGTGTATGGTGGGCATAAAAATACTGCTTGCAGGCAGCCGTCTCGGGTGTAATCCGTTTTTACAAGTGCACAGCGTGAAACATGGCCGCGTACAAACCACCCAGTGTTTTATCGAGCCAACTTTTAAGGATGCTCCTAGTCAGGAGCCCAAGAATCGATCCAAAAAAACTCCTCGTTAAGAAATTTGAGTGCTTGGCGGGCTTTTGAAATTGAGCCGCCATCTTTTCTGCTCTCCATTCGCATGTGAATCCTCTTATATGTATGTCGGTTAGCCTATTTGACCCATTTTATACCGAATCTTAACCCTATTTGTTTTTTCGAACAACAAAAATGAGGTCATTGGCGCACGACCCTGGCACCGTTTTGAAAGAAGTTCAATTTGGTCGATATTTTGAGACGCATTCAAGAATGTTTCTTCATGAGGTTAATATATGCATTCTTCGGCCATTTGTTTGTCATCTTCCGGTTTTGTGTGGCTTGTGTTCCCAACCTTATTCACGGGGAATGGAGGTGATTTTTTGCTGAAAATTTTGAAATTTTACTTTCAAAATAAAGCGTAGCTCTCTCTCTTTCTCTTCTATAATTCCCTCTTAAGTTAGTGTAGTAACTTGCAAAAAGATTTGACAGATGAAACGCTAATAATTAGATGCATATTTGCATAACGTATCAGTGAATAATATGATTGAGGAGTGTAACTGACTAAATCTAAGGGAAACAAGAATGGTCATTAGCTCCCTATTTTACGTCTCCAGCCAGTCATAAAAACACCACAGGTGGAAAGACTTGAGGCAACAAATGCTTGTGTAACCTATCTAACCCTGACGAACACAACCAGTAGGGTTGGGGTTGGTGCTAGATTAGGTTGGCGTGTATGTAATACAGTCTAATTCAGCGGTAATAACCCAGCTCACTTGAACGAGGACTGTGGGCATATAGATTTATTTTCATTTCCAACGCGTTACCATCCTTTAAATTGCAGCCGTTCCCGTATTGCAGACCTACCTATCAATTGTATTTGTGTGGAGAGGGGTCGGACAAGTATTCGTGGCCAGACTTTATATCCAAAGTGGCTACTCCAGTTTACCTTACCGTGCTACTTATTGATCGTTTATTGATTGTTACATTGCGGGCACTCGCGTGGACCCTAGATGGCGAACCTCGAATGCCCGCATTATCTTTTTCAAAACGCATAAGTCTGTGAACGCGTTCCTGGGGAAAGGAGTTGGAACTAATGCGCATCTTCGTAAACGATGCAGCGCATATTATGCACTTAGTGTCTGTATGCGTTTTACTCCTTGTGCCTGCGACCATCTCTGTTCTCTTTATCTGCATTTTTCCCCCACTAAGTATCTTACTCTGCCCGTTTATGTTTGCCAAGATTTAAACGCAAGCATTATTGGCCTACGGGGTGGGTTGACAGTCCTGCAACTTTTTACCTTCTCCATTGCTTCTTATCTATGCACCTCTCAGGCTCCTCTAGTCACTTGGAAGTCTCTGTAACATACCTGAGCCGCCAAAAATGATCGAACTCTCTACCTCATGGGAGCTTCAGGGCCGAAGAAAATTGTCCGACGTGCTCGCTATTCGCGAAGTGCATTTGGATGAGTTGGAATTTCAGGGAGCGTAAGTTCACTCCATCATGTTTCTACCTCCCTGCACCTCACTATGCCTATTTCACTAGCAGTTACCGTCACCTTGTCTTCCGCTCTTTGCCTAGTGGAAGTCCTTTAACATGCGATACCTCCAAGGAGTTCACTACGCCGGCAGTCGTTCTGCAGCCTTTCCTACACCCCGAGTTCCCTTCCTCAGGCGCTTGCTGCATTCTCATTCGCCTCGCCACCCACCGCCGCCTTCGTATTGTCCAACTAGTCGTCGTCTCCTCGTCACCGCATGTTGACCTGGTGGACCGATATGGAGAACCTCTGGCTCACGTGGAGGGCGTCTGCGCCTGCCCGGGCACCAGCTGCTATGTCTCAACCCAACTGGCCACCACATCGGACGGGGAAACCCTCTTTTACTGCTGCTCTGGTCGTCTGTCTCCGCACATTGAGTGCGTTGTGCGGGTAGGTTGCAATCACTCTCCCTATTGTTATAAATGAGAAGCGCTTGTATTTTACCTTCCGGTGTTTTCTTCGTAAAAGCTCTCTCAGTCCGAACCGGTCTTTTTGGTTTTGTTCTATAGATTCGACGCTCTTGGTCGTTCATTACTTCGCATCATACTGCCTGCCGCGAATGCTTTGATTTTTTTGTCATCTTGTGGCTACTTCTTTGTAGTTCTAACTTCGCCAAATGAACTGCATATTAGGGATGTCCAGGTTTTGCTGATCACAGTTTGATGCTCTCTACTTTTGACAGTTTAACCAAGTCACCTGCGTCCTCTCCCGCCTCCGGTCTTTTTGACTCTGTCTTGACACCGGGTTCAGTTGGGGGAGGAGGAGGAGAGAGTGCGGTAGATGCAGCTCAAGTCTACTATCCTTTAAACTAAATCACGCGCAAGTCACCGTCCCTGCTCCACTTTCCCATGGGACATACGGTGGACATCGTCGGACTACGACGGTCGAACTGTTGTGTACCCGCTAATCTATATGGCACTCCCACTCTGTGGGATCCAAGCCAGGTGTGGTGGTACGCCCACGGGGCGGCTCCGGTCGCACCAGCCACCTGCGCCCTCTCCTATCTCCGGTCTTCTTGACTGTGTCATGAGACCGGGCTCAGGTGGGGAGGAGAAGAGAGTGCGGTAACGTTGAGTGGCGTGGTTGGAAGGTTGGCAACTGACAATTACACTCATACCTCACAGTTAGTCCAATGTGTGTTGTGTGGAGTGGCTGACTTGTGGTCTGAGAGTCAGGCTGCGATGGCTCCTTCTTAACGTGACCTCTGGCTATCTCACACATGTGAGATGTAAGCCGTTCAACCCCCTGTTGTGTGAAATCCTGGTGCTTGTGTTTGGGGGGCCAGGTCGTGTACGTAGTACACGTAGACGAGGTCACCAGCAGCTGCGCCCGCTTCCGCATCAGACAACTGACCGGCTCGGACTGATTGTGGGGGTGGGCGAGAGAGTGAGGTCGAGAGCTCAGCGTATTTTCCTCACTATAAACAATCTGACGCGCTTGCAACTATCACGGTGCGCTAAAAGCCGTGGCTTGGAAGGTTGCCAACTGACGGGATAACTCGGACCGCGTGGTCAGCCCAATGTGTGTTTTGCGTGTGGTGGCTGACTGGCGAACTGAGAGTCAGGCTGCAACTGCTCCTTCTTAATTTGGCCTTTATGACACTCCCACTCCGTGGGATCCGAGCCAGGTGTGATGGCACGCCCATGGGCGGCTCCGGCCGCGCCAGCCACCTGCGCCCTCTCCCATCTCCGGTCTTCTTGACTCTGTCTTGACACCGGGCTCAGGTGGGGGGAGGAGAGAGTGCGGTAGCTGCAGCGCAAGGCTAATATCACTTAAAACTAATTCCCGCGCAAGTCACCGTCCCTGCACCACCTGGTGTGGAGCATACGGTGGACCTCGTCGAAATCGACGGTCGAACTGCCACCCGCTAATCCCCTTCACCTGTGTAATTTGCGTGCTTCCTGCCACAGATATCAACGTCCACAAGGGTGTTCCGGTTGGCCAAAACCTCCTATCGGTTTTGTCTGGGAACTACGTTGAGAAACGACCGCAGCTGGACTCAATTTACATTGAAATGCGATGCACGGTTTACTGCCATCAACGTATAGGAAGTGTCTCTGTCTCCAGGTACCTATGTGCTCACGCTGGTACTTGCACTTTTTACGGCTGCGATCATGTCTGATCTAACCGGCCTTGATGATATCACGTATTATACCTCTCCACGTGTGACGATTCGTGACAGCAGACCTGGATAGCTCAACCCGTTCTTTTCTCCAGTGATGGACGCCGAATACCAAAGGTCAAAGCACCGCCTCTATGTCTTGCCGAACTGTGTCGAGCCAGGTTTTCAGTTGACCTCCTCTTTAACGCTTCCGAGTGAGCAACGGCGCCGGATCAAGAGCAGTAGAACTCATCTCATGAGGCGGACGACGGAGGACGTGCCCAAATCACCTCAGTCGTCTTTCTTGGATGGCCTGAGATATCCTGGCTATATTGTCACAGCGAGTGCGGAATGCCTCGTTTGAGACGTAGTCTGTGTACTTCACTTGAAGGATCGTCCTCCGGCAACGATGCTCAAATGCCTCAAATATTCGCTCATCTTCCACGCGCGTAGTCCAGCTTTCACAACCGTAGAGGAGGACCGACCGGACGGCTGCACGGTACATGTGGATCTTCGTGGCGACGGAGAGATCGCGTCGGGCGCATAGGCACTTTCGAAGGATCGAGAAAACCCGGCGAACAGCGTCAATTGCGGAGACAATGTCGTCATTACTCTGTCATCCTCTGGCAGCATCTTCGCCCCGAGGTATTTGAAACTGTCTACTTCTTCAAGTTGACAGCCATTATTCCCGAGGGGTGCTTTTTCCTGGTCGGGGATGCAGCTCGAAAACACTTTGGTCTTCCCAGTGTTTATGGATAGGTTGACCGCAGTAGCGATCTCATTCACCCGTGACACCACAGACTGTAGATCACCAAAGCTTGAGGCTAGCAAGGTGATATCGTCAGTGTAGTCTAGGTCAGTTAGTCGGCATCCGGGTACAAAATCCCCACCGTCAGAACCGTTTAGAGCCTTCTCGAGAATCCCGTCAATTGCGCAGTTGAACAAAATTGGCAAGAGAATGCAACTTCGTTTAACACCAGATCGGACATTGAAGGGTTGAGACAGATTATTATGGACGAGGAATAGCGCAGTGGTGGCGCGATAGTAGGCCTTGATCAAGGTAATTATTTTGACCGGCACACCATCAAGTTTCATTATTCGCCACAGGGACCCACGATGGACGGAATCGAACGCAGCGGCAAAGTCAATAAAGCAGATGGCCTTATTACATCTGCAGCAGTCTCCATTTTACCAACGGGATGGTACAAAAGATACACACTTCCATTGACTTGCATTCGCTGTTTTCAAGTGGGTATGAATGAGCTCTCGCCGCGAGCCTTGACCGAGAAGACTCGGCTGTATGGATCTATATTCAAAGACACTGTGCAGTGCAGTATATTGCCTTACTCATGAAATGTCTATATCAAAATTTGAGGTAGTATCAGGGCACGCATCTTTAAAGTGTTAATTTTGTTTGTCGTATTGTATTGATGCACAAAAAGCTGTTTAATAATGAAGATTTCACTTCTGATTGGTTTATTGATGTGAAAACGGGGCTATATGCGGCAAAGTCGACGTTTCTTCCTATCCAGGAGTTTTCGTATGCTATTAAAATCTACAGATCAAAGCATTTTGTTTTAGTGCGTAGTACTATGAATGAGCATTAATATAAGCCGGAAAAATGTTAAATATAACGCTTTGGAGAACGGAACATTTGGTTTTGTTTTCAAGAAAATCAATTTAATGTAGGTTTAAGAGATCACATTGTTTTCGGAAGAACAAGGGCAGATTCAGTCTAAAAAATTAAGTTTTGCATATTGATGACATTTTTTTACCAAAAAATGATTTAGTAAAATTTTGTGAATGTACTTTATTTTACCACACCGATAAGTAGGACCTTAAACGCGCATATATACGAGACGCGATTACACGCCGCCACTTTTCGCTGTCACAGCGTACGCGAAGCCTGTCAAGACAATTTCGGTCTGCAGTGGGCTATAAATGAAAATGGAATCTTGAAAAGGAAGGGGCAGAAGGTTGAAAGTTTATCGCAAAATCTCAGTATATATTCCGCCACTCTCTTGTGCGTTTGAACCAGACTTAGAAGTAAGCAAATATGTCGAAAAACGCTTAGAACTAGACTGAGAAGTAAGCAAATATATCGAAAAACGATCTAATAGAAAGAGAGAAGTCAGACCTTTAATTTTCAGCAGAAATTGTATCCCTTCTTTTCAGTGAAGTCGAAAAACCGGTCATACTTTCCCAGTTTTTCCTTAATTTCACCTTGGAAAAACGTTAAGTCCGTAGACATTCGACAGCGGAACATCTAGTTAAAGTGATTTTAAAAAAATTAACTTATTATAGAAAGTTGTTTTACTGATTATGGGCATATATTTTCCCGGCAGCGAGTTTTAATTTTTGCTTGAGTCTACAAATATGACCCAGACGACCGTCTGCATTAGAAAGAATGTCCAAAAAGTCACTACGTCGGTAAATGCTTTTAAGAAATATCTTATTTTGAGGATTTTACCAATTAAATCGAACGGAATCTGTATTTATGGGCAGTCGACTGAAGACACTGAAAATCGTAAAGAATTCACCACATTTTTAAAAAACGATCTGAAACTCATCGTAATAGAAAACCCGAAATATTTATCGAGAAATTTAACAATAGAATAGTCATGTTTATATACACTAAATGGTACGTTTACAATTTAACCTGGCGATTCTATTTAAAGTTGTTAGTCAGTAACTGGCCTTTGAACATGTAAGCTTATGAAATAGTATATTCCTGTGATGTCCCTATCGGCGCAATCATGCGAAAATCTGTTTGCATTCGTCAAACGCATCTTAGATAATGTACGAACGGAAGAATAACTTAAAATTCTCGCGAAACGGTGTTGGTGTATACACTCGCATCTTAGGCTGCTTGATGACGGCCATACTTTTCGTATCGCTTAATCTATAAGAACATGTATGTGCAAAACTCTAAAAAAAGACTTTTTCAAAAGTAATTCGCTTATATAATTGCATAGGCAGGCTTCCTATACATGTAAAACTTCAGTTTTCTCAACTAGATCGATTTTTCGCCTTTTGGTAATTTGTGCCTTTTCTATAAAAAAGTAGTATTTCTAGACAATGAAAGATAAGTAGATGATTTCGACAGATTTCCATAATTCGTTCGATCCACTTGTAAAAAACTCAGCGGCCTCGGTGGGATTTGAACCCACGCCAGCAAGACGAAGGCTTTAGTACAGCCAACGCTCTAGCCAACTGAGCTACGAGGCCCCACCGGGAGCCGTGAGTTTAATGACACTTGGGTCAAGTTACCCGCCCAGGCTACTGCAACGTATGGAATCCACAATTTCTCATACAGTAAGCTGATTGCCCAAGCAGGATTTCCTAAGCAAGCAATCTAGAATCCACCAGATGACTACCAGGCACAATTAATTTGTAGAGGATTGCGGCAGATTTGAATAATTCGTTCGAATCCCACCAAGGCCGCCGAGTTTCACAAGTGGGATTCGAACAAATTATTAAAATCTGCCAAAATCGTTTACTAATTAATCGTGCCTGGTGGATTCTAGCTTGATTGCTTAGGAAAGCCTGCACTGGGCAGTTAGCGTACTGTATCAAAATTGGTGAATTTCATACGTTGCAGCATGCTGGGCGGGTAACTTGACGCATGTGTGATTAAACTCACGGCCCCCGGTGGGGCCTCGCTACTTGTTTGGCTAGAGCGTTGGCTGTACTAAAGCCTTCCACTTGCCGTCGTGGGTTCAGATCACACCGAGGCCGCCGAGTTTTTCACAAGTGAGTCAAACGAATGTAATAATTTTTTAAACCACAATACGCCTTATTTTTCCTAACGATCGATTCGGCATTGGTGTAAAACTTTGGGGGACGCAGCGTGCGCTGCTTTCGCGTAGCGGGCCGTAACTAATGAAATCCCTAAGATTTCATAAGTTAGGACAACTACTGTATGCAGCTGTGAAGACTGGCTTCGACGCGTTTTAGCAAACTGGTGGTTATCCGTGATTGATACGTCGGTAGATTACGGTAGTTTTGACTGATGAATCTAAAGCACTATCGCCGCACCAAAATGCCGCCTTCTTCATCTCCCGCCAAGCCGTCTGTTTGAATTGAGGGGGCTGCTGTTTTGACCCGTTAAATGAGCTTCGGGTAAATCAAAACCCAGGAGGGAAACTTTACTCATCAAACTGCAAAAGCAAACTTTGCAATGACTGCCGTTCATCGGAAGTAATTATCTTCACTAATTCACGGTGGCATGGGCCTGGGAACGGGTAGATCAGTTCCGACAACCGGCGCAAATCGAAATCATAAAATGCCTTTTCGTCTGTCATAGAGGATGTTACGGTTGCTGAAAATGGCTGTCTTTTCGCACTCTCAGTCTCGAAATTTGATTTGCGAAGAAAAATGTGAGTGTGCATTCCATCGTAAAGAAGGGCGGGCATTGGCATTCAGCTAAATCCTCATTGTTTAAAGTAGCGTCTAAGCCTAGCTCATGTTTATTTTGCTTTCTTCTCTCCCTGCCTCTGAGCACGTTGTCTGTGCGGTGGCATAAAGGGCTAATTCGGGACTCATCGTTGTTAGTGATTGAAATGCATCAGTCGAACCGTCTTCGGGAGATGTTGCCATAGCTTTTACTTGTTAACCCAACTTTAACAATAGACGTGTTTTCTTTCTCAAACTGCGGCAATGTGGATAGTTGATAACTAGAGAACAAAGACAAGAAATGCTTTCGTTTCCCGAGTTTTTACAGATGGATTTCGTTTTAAGGCCCCATCCTTCAGTAATCTGAATTTCCAGTTTTTTATCTGGAAAGCAACTAAAATAAATTTTGAAGTTCTTCTTACGGAGTTTTGCAAAAAAAACCTGCGGAGCAAAATCCACCCACGCTGCGTCCCCCAAAGTGTTACAGTGGCAAAGAAACGACATATTGTGGTTTATAACTGCATAACAATAATTAATTTTCGCCAAAAAGAAACTTTCATAATTCAACTACATCTAAGGTCACTTAGAAATACGAAACGTTATTGCTTTAGTGACTGTCCGTTTGCATTTACAAGATCCTATACGGTCAGTGAGAGACCTCGGGAAAAATTAACCACTGTTCTGAAGGATTACTTAAGGAGCGTTGTAATATTGATGGGTTTGCAGCATAATCGCAAGATATTTCAGGTCCGCCACGATGCCGACTTTTGAATGCACGTCCTTTCAGCCGCCTGCAAAAACGTCAATCGATAAAAAATGACTACATAAGCAGTGTGCATTTCTTTTATTGTTTTTCGATGCCCTCATACTTTGAAGTATATTTTATAAGAAACATAAGCAAACAAGTCTTTTTTGTACTCGTTTGGTAGCAAATCATGTCTTCCTTAAATGTTCTACCAAAAAGAATGGCATCTTTCGTTTTTTTAAATGTTTGTTATTATGGAATTTTTTAAGAATGAAATTTTTTCATCAAATAGCATCACAACTGTCCGTTTATTTATGCCCCCATGAAGCATACAACATAGTCGATATCCTTTGAAAAACTTTATGAGCTCTTAAGGATGTTTATTTAATGGTATCGAAGCGTGTATGCTTTTCTTCCCGTGGACAATATACAACTTGTAGACTGAAAACGCTAAACGCAAATGTAACGCTAGATTGGGTTCAAAGTTTTTCGAGAATTGAAAAACTTTTTCAAATTATAATTTTTTTTCCAGTATGGCATTAGGGGGACACGTAACTTTCTAATCTACGAGTACAGATAAGATATTTTGAACACGATTTGTATTAAAGTATAGTTTAGGTAATAAGGGCATCGAAAATCTAAAGCTGAGTGCCGTTTTTACAGACGGTCGAAAATACGCGCATTCAGAAGTTGCCATCCTGGTGTTCCTGACATTTCTTGGGATTTTGCTTTACGATAAGCAGTATTACAACCCGCGTAAATTGTCCTTTTTACTCGAAAGCACATTTGAGAGTTTCCCTGAATATGAGATCTTAAGGCCGACGTCTCGGAATTTCTCTAGTACCCAAAACAGAGATATTTTTGTTTCCTGCATTTTTTGAGGAAAAATGAACACATAAAACACTTGATTGGCAAACCGAATTCTTTTCAAATTAAGAAAGATGCGAAAAATTCAACCGTTTCGCTTGAACTTAGCATTATATTGTTTAGTATACATGGACGAGTGGAAGATAGATTAACTTAACACCCTTATTTAATTGTCATCGAAATTCTTTAGTTTCCTAATTTATCGAATCAACAGAAAATAACTATTGGAGCTAACGTATTTTCCTCATTTTACTTCGGTTGTAAGAACTGTTTGAGGCAATCCCTGAAAACAGTAGCATCGACAGTGAAACGCTTACCAGATTATAGTAACCTTTCTGACATAATTTGCCACGGAACTTTTGGTAATATGAAGAATCCGAGAGACGCCACAGGAATGAACAATAAATAAAATGATCGTCTTGCTTATTTATGAACTGCTTTGCTTCCCCTTGCTTATTTCTGGGCACGCTTCTATTATTACTACTTCGCCACAGAGTGACCTAACTGGCATTGAAAATCCTTTCTGCCGACTCATGCTGCTAATTTCCTTATCCCTTCGTAGCCCACTGCAGAGCGAGTCTGTCCGGACCTCTTTATCACATCACGTGACACAGAAAAACGCCTGCCTATCGTGGCTACTCAATTTATGTATATTTGTTTATGACTTCTGGTTCTAGGTGTGGTAGAACAAAATACTTTTGACCAACTTTCTTCCTGCCACCAATGTTCAAAAGACTTTTTGAAGCTGCTTGCGTCTCGTTTTACTTGAAAACAATGTGATTTCACATCGATGTCCTTGCTTGATTTTCAGGGCGTTTGTGTCCTTGCTTGATTTTCATGCACGCAAAATTTGATTTTTCATTTCTAAAATATATTTGTTTGAAACGTTGCTTGCTTTTATTAATTTTTATTTTATAGCGCAACGCGGCAAAAAGTTTAGACCTGTGAAATTTAATGCTGTGGGAAATTGGCTGGGTATAAAAAGTGTCAGATTTCGCCTAAATCTGGGCTATTTTCTTTTAATAAGGCAGATTTGCAACACATTCTTCATAATTAAAAACGTTTTCTGGGTTTCAACTCTATTTACCAAGCGAAAATAACAGTGTGTGCCGAATGCAAGGCGAACTACCCACTGAAAATCCAATCATGATATTTCACGATTTAGGCCACCTGCTGTGTTTATTTTTCGCCTTTTAGAAGCAGTTTCTTTTTTGCTTATTTTTTTCTTTTTCAACTTTCTTGACTGTGCTTTTAAGGTTGAATACAGAAATCCACATGAAAATATTTCGTATGAATGAAAAACTTTCTTGAATTATCCGCTTATTGGCTGCCGGCACAGGCCGGTGGTTTATAATTCTATCACCCCCGTGTCTTTTATGATTTTTCAATCGTATGTCCAATCTTCCCCAGTGAACGCTTCAAATTTCGCGTTTGTAGTCCTTCACGATGCAATTAAATCCCGAAAATGTCCTTTTCAGCATGACGGTTGTTCTCTCTATCGTAATTCTTTGCGTCCTACACCGCCGGGAATCTCAATTTTGACGCCGTTGTTGTTGTTGTTGTTGTCGTTGTTGCTGCTGCTGCTGCTGCTGATATATGTCACAAGTCCCATTCTGGTAATGAGTTGCTAACTCAACGTCCTCTCACATTCCCAAACAATCACTTATTTTATTGCTAACTCTGTCGTTTTGGGCACAAGTTTGAACCTCCACGGAGTAAAAGTCGCAGATTTTTGTCCCCTAGAAATCGTGACTTGGCACTTGCTGGAGTTGGGAGTGTGAAATTGTTAGCTGTGTATCTGCTATAGCGTTGGACATGTAAATGCGCTGGAACAACACGATGGCCAACTTGGCTCATGGCATGCGTTAATCTAGTTGCGCAGTCTACATAAGTCCATAACTATGCCTACACGTAGGCTTCACGCCGCTCCGGCCACTTGGCCCAATCTCAACTGCAGATGGCTGACAGGCTCGGACAGTCAACTGGCGCATTGCTGAAGTAAGAGCGAGTGAAGTTGATATTGGGTAATCTATCCCCATGGCACATCAGCGTATTCTAAATATAATAAATCTGACACGCTTGGCTCTATCAAAATGCGCCAAAAGTTGTGACTTGGATAGTTGCCACCTGATAGGGTAGCTCAGCTCTTCTCAAGACCTAGCCCCAGGCTCTATAGCTCTCAAATATGGCCTCTATGATACTATCGCACGCATAATATCTGTGCCGCCCGCCTTCGACCGGGCCGTGTGGGGAACGTGTAGATGCTCCGCTTCTATACAAATTAGCAAGGGAGCCTGGAATGGCCGTTTCTCGCTCATTAGCCGTCCTCAGTCAGTCATACGAAACCCTCAGGTGGTGCACCAGCCGAGGCTCGAAACCTCGACTGATCGGTGAAGCATCCATCCGCTAATTTCTGTTTATATTTGTCACCTAGTACGCCCGAGCCCTCCTGTGGTCGACCTGACTGTCTCACTACCGGACCCCGGTGCATGTTAAGGGCGACAGTGCTGTGAATGCTGCGTAAGTTTACAGCTACACGACTCCGCGAGTGGCCCATTGCTCTCGCAAACTGAGTCTTAACACCGAATATGGTTTGGGTAGGTCGTTGCACTTGTTGATAGACTGGGGCCTGTAAACCATGATTCAAGCAACTCGCGGCTAACGGGATTATCACCTCTTGCAAGAATTTCGGCTTCATTAAACGAGAATTTGTGGCTGTTTCTCGCCAGATTCTCAAGTCGCGGTTCATTCGGCGAAAACCGGCTACAAATTCAAGTTCGATGAAGCCGTAATTCTCGCTGGAGGGGATAATCGCGTGCGTCTTAGTTTTCTGCTACTAGGTGCCTTCAACGTATTTATCAATTGCGTGCGATGCACCCTGTACTCACCTGCGTCAGTCGGCAGTGTCCATAAACAAACTTACCTGCCACGGCTCAACTTCTCTTCTTCAGCCCTCGCCATTTCTCCCAAAGCTTGCTCCTTAACAGGGCGTATGTGCCAAGTTAAGCCCCTGGTCGGGGGATTGTTTTATGTCATTGGATGTCAGTTTTTCCACCTGTGATGGACATCTTCTCTCCCTCGTCCTTATTCTGACTCTCCACTACCTCAAACGCATCTGTCGCATGGGTTTACGCCCGGCACCTAACGTATGTCCTTGGACCTGCGATGTGGGGCTTTGAGGTCAGGCCGTTTCTTTAGGTGGGACGTTTTCGTCATCGTGCCTGCCCTATCCGACCTCTCTGTCCTCCCATAATGAGATGCTTTAACCAGTTTGAGCATTGCAGGTGAACGCGCGGTTTTAGAGTTCGAACTAAGAGTTTCCGATGCATCCAATTCCGGACCATAATCCCGAGCACGCTTGTTCGCATTAGTACTTTAACGTATAACTTGGATTCTGATGAGTTTCATTAACTCGATTATCCGCGGGGGCGGGGGGAGAGGTATTTGTTCCCCTGTTCAAGCCCTTTGTTTTCTGCTAGCCATATTTTTCACCGTCACGGTCCTAGGTGAATGAACCATTACTTTGATGCTTTAGTTTAGTAAGTGACGGCATCTCCGCATAGCTCATGTTTTCGGCTCAGCAGTCATCCGGCCACTCCAGAAACCGATGCTTCGTTTCCGGGCCATCGTAGTTTATGACTCGCACTTGCTGATTATAATTGCCTTCTGTTTCACGTATTATCGAGAGTGAGAGAGAGTGTGTGTGTGAGAGAGAGAGAGAGAGAGAGAGAGAAAACAAAAGCCGAAACTTTGGAGTCATTTACCATAATGAGCCAGTCATGTCCAACCGGGCCTTTTATTTCAGTCTCTACCTTTTGTAAATAAGAACCCGTGACGGGCGACTTCCTCGCATATGCGGCCGTCTACGACGGCCTTTGGCCTGGACTCCTAAGGTAGTGTATTTCCTCCTGCCATCTGGGCAGGTTGAGAAACGTCATATCTGCGTGACTCAAGAAGGATTTTGTGTCTTATTGGTGCCATGCATCCTTTGCGTTCTTAATGCAGCATCTTATTGAAATTGCGAAACAGAAACTGGAATCCAATCGTTCGTACGCGCGCGTGTGTAACTTCGCTTTTACAGCCAATCCTTTGTCTTCATTTTGCGACAAAACTACCACAGACATGCTCTTCAAACCTTTTCATCCAGAGGATTACTCGAAATCTTTCACTTCTGACCTTTTTGTCTGCCTGGGTGGCGTGCACGAGCAGATCGAGAGATTTTCGTGTTGCAAGTAGATTCTGCCCCTTTCCTGACTGCTTTTTTGACGGGCTTTTTTCTATGCGTCTGCCACCATCGTTACGCCCAGTTCTCCGAGACTCAGAACCAAAAACCATTAGTTATTCGGCACATTGGCGTCTACACTACTGTCATCGCCGCAGATAGCTTGGCCGAGACAGGTGAAGCACACGCGCAGGAGCTCATCCAATTGTCATCCTATGTCGGATCGGCTGATCAGGTCACACGGGGCAGTTGGCCGCGCTCTCATGGATCTGCCTCATCCACATCCTCCGGCACTGCTGTCTTACTTCCCAGTCCCAAGCCCATCGGCCGCACACTTCAACTCAGTCAGTCTTCTTCCTTCGCGACGACAACCATGCCACCGACAATACAGTCCAACCTCTCTGCGTGGAGGACTAGTAGCCCACAGAACAGCAGTCTGCCCGACCTCTGTACCCAACTACTGTCCAACAGCTTCAGTAACTCACCGGACGACTTTTGGCAACCCTTTGTAAGTCTTGGTTTTCTCCCCCCACCCCCTCTTTCCATCCTTGCCTGATTATTTAAAGTCAGGTCTTTGCTCCTGTCCTGAATTACCTCCTTTGAAGGTGTTTTTGCAGAGTTTTTGGGGTGTCCGCACGCCCACCTTCGATCGTCTTGACATTGCCTTCGCATCGGAGAAAAGTGGGTGGGGGGAGAATGTGATAGGTGCTGCGCAAGTCGGCCGCACTATACGTGCAGGAGTCAACTATCACAGATAAAGACATCAAACCAGGCGATAGTTATACGAGGCGGTTGCCAATCGACGATCAGTCACGCCTGCGTGGAGTTGGTTTCCGACGCCAAAGCGATACATTGTTTGGCTGACTTATCATCTGAGGCCCAGACTTCAATTGATTCCCGGCATCTCCTCTTTCTGGTGTGGAAGATTATTATGGTGGTTGTGAAGTTACGCTCGGGATGCGTATCAAAGGTGTGGACAGCAACCTGTGATAATTTGTCATCCCGTCACACAGCTGGCTTATGGTCGTGTATACGCGATCCGAGCATGCGTTAGTCTAACCTGTGTAATTGCAAAGACATTTTAGGCATTAGGTACGATGAGCTATGCCTGACTGCTCCTGTCACCTGTTTCTTTGCTGCTTTATCTGAAGGTGAACCCCTGTACGATTTCGGAAGCTTAAAACAATAAACAACTGGTTCATCGCTGCTCATTATATACGACTTATGGCGTAAGTTACCGCTGCGTCCAGTCTGTAGAGCACGTGGTGCATGCGTCGCTTATGACGGTCAAGCTACCGTGCATGCTCCGAGGGGGTGGCCACGTCGATAGCTGACCTTCTCTGCGCGCTGGTTATTCTACGCTGACAGCCTGCTCTCATCCGTGGCCCCACAAGGCTGTGCCTGAAGGCGGCGACCCCATTACGGTAATGACCTCGATCGGTTGGCCAAGTAAGATGAGAGTTAGCCTATGTGTCTCCCCGTGCTGCGGAGCTGTATATTTATTCTTGTTTGGTCAATAGGGGAGCATTAGTAGTTTTGTCGCACTAGTAACTTTGAGGCAGGAACCATGAAAGCATCTAGAGCATTTGTATGCCTCCCGCAGCCGACGAGCTAACCGTGGCGATCTAGAGGGTTGTAAGCAGGGCCGAAAACCAAGCAGCACCCTCTCCGCTTCCGACAAAGGGACCTTATTTACCCTGACAGTTCCCAATGCCAGTTACATTTCAAGAAGCCCAACCGTCAGTTGCTCGACAGGAGCGGTTGTGGTCTCCTAAAGAAATCACTCTATGTGTGGTGAGCTTTAGGCGAATCTTTATTCTCTGAGGATACTCGTGCTTTTGAAGGAGGAGGAGATACCCTTTTACCACAAGGAGATAAATTTCCCAACAGTGACTGCCTCCTCTAATGTCGCTGGTGGCCGGCCGATCTCATTGAGGTTTCAATTTCCACATGACAAGTTAACAGCGCTCACCGCATGCGGTGACCGAGTACGGAGAAGCGTGAAAAAGAATATTGTTGCAGGTCGAGGATACTGACAGTGCGACATTTCTAAATCCGATTAAGTGGTTTGTGCAGGAGATGTGTAAAGCGGGCATTCCCTTGGCCGAATTGCGGAATGCTTAGCCACTGAAGACTTTCGCTCCGGCCTTTCAGTTGTCACCTGTTGTGGCATAGTAGAACTAGAGGATGCAAAAAAATCGGGAAGTTTAAATCTACTCCGGAAGTATGCATGAGCAACTTAACGCATTTCTTAATGTTTCTATGCCTAGTACAACTGTGCAATTCAGGGTCACATGACGTATGGGCCAGTTCATTCAGGAGTTGCCGAAGGGGTGGTGAGAGGTGAAAGCTGCGGCAACCTTTTGGACATAACTGACCCCCTACCTCCCTCGGAATAAATTGCGTGATTATTCGGGTACCCAGGGTAGTTGATGGCTATATTAGTCATCAAACTTAAACTGGCTCAATCGTTAGAGCGTTGGACTTCTGGTCAACAGGTCGCGAATTCAAGCCTCAGGTGAGGCACCACCTGGGGTTAAGTATGACTACCTGATTAAGGCGAATGATCCTAAAAATAACCATACCAGTGTCCCTCGTCTTTGTTGGCCTTGTTCATCTGCCTTTACGGCTACTACTAGTCACTATACGGTTTCTGATGGGACTCGAGAATGAGCCACAAGGGAGAACGGGAGGAGTGAGTTCCGTTGACAATCAATGAGCGTTCATCAACGAATGCAGTCAATAATATTTTATTCACTGTTGCTCTCCTTTTTATGCACTAGACGCAGCCCGTTATCCTCAAACTGTATGTAGCGAATCCCCTTTACCTTCGCACAGTCGGAAATGACCTTGCTCGAGTCCATCAATGCCGTACGTCTTTCCCACTCACGCAAGTTCAACCGTCGTAGTCTGACGATGTCCACCGTATGCTCCACAGAAGGGTGGTCAAGGGACGGTGACGTGCGCGTGGATTAGTTTTAAGTGATAGTAGCCTTGCGCTACAGCTACCGCATTCTCTCCTCCTCGCCCATCTAAGCCCGGTGACATGACAAAGTCAAGAAGATCGGAGGCGGCAGAAGACGCAGGTGATTGGCGTGGCCGGAGCCGCCCCTGGGCATACCAACACACCTTGCTTGGATCCCACGGAGTGGGAGTGCCATAAAGGCCACATTAAGAAGGAGCCATTGCAGCCTGACTCTCAGTCCGCCAGTCGTCCATGGCACACAAACACACGCACTGGGCCGAACACGTAGTCCGAGTTATCCCGTCAGTTGGCAACCTTCCAAGTCACGGCTTTTAGCGCACCGTGATAGTTTCAAGCGCGTCAGATTGTTTATAGTGAGGAAAATGCGCTGAGCCATCGACCTCACTCTCTCCCCTACCACCACAATCAGACCACCATCCGAGCCGGTCAGTTGTCTGATGCGGAAGTGGACGCAGCTGTCGGTGACTTTGTCTACGCGTACTACGTACATGACCTTGGCCCCCACAAACATGAGCACCAGGATATCATACGGGGTTGAAAGGTTCACATCCCACATGTGTGAGATAGCCAGAGGTCACGTTAAGAAAGAACCATCGCAGTCTGCCTCTCAGACCACCAGTTAGCCACTCCACACAACACATATTGAACTGAATGCGATGTCTGAGTGTAATTGTCAGTTGGCAACCTTCCAACCCACGGCGCTTATCGCCCGTGGTATTCTGCAGCTCAGATCGCACACGCAACAGAGGAGCCACATGGAGAAGGAGCCGATGATCGTACTTGCCTATCATTTAGCTATGCAGACTGAGAGCACATTTTTGTGGTGTTCCGCCTGATCATATGAGGTGTAGAGGCCGATGAGGAGAGATGTAGTGTTGGGGTATAACCGGCGGTGTTCTACCGCAGGTTTTCATGGAGACGCATGGGACCTAATAGACCAATGCGGTGTGTGAATGTGCGTGGACAGAGAGGGCATTGGAGGCGGTGGTCCCTGGTGTGTGTTGGTGCTCCATGCACTAGTTTGCTAGTCGCTGTGCGATGGATTCGCCTGTGACCAACCAGGCCAATGTGTGAGGTGAATGTGCGATCGCAATGAGAACAGGTTAGTACTGAGTCCCATCGCTGATACGGGAGGCGGTGGTGGTGTTGGAGGTAGCAGGCGGCAGGTGGCTAGAGAGGTGGTGGGAGTGGGGCAAATGGTGTTCGTCGCCGTGATCGGTGCAGGGAGTGAAGGAGGGAGGACGTTTTGAGGCAGGTGTGACCAAGGTTGATGTTGTGAGATTGTTGTTGCATCAAGTTCGAATATTTCCGACCATGCCTTTTTGGGCGCGGAATGTGCGTTGACAGCGTGGGCACTTTCGGTGGGCTTGGGCATTGGCGGTGTTGATCCGCGATGCTTGTGACTTGCAAGCCGCCCGTTCGGCCTTAGCGATGGCGATCCGCTTTGCCTCATAGATTTCTGCACCAGTCTTCACGGATCTTCTCAATGCCGGTCTATCCTGGGTGAGGTCCTCCCATGTCGCCGGGTTGATTTGCACTTGATTCAGTTATTTCTTCAAAGTGTCCTTGTAGCGTCACCTTCCTGTCGGCCTGCACCCGTAGCAACATCTCCGTAGAAAAGTCGCTCGTCGTCCATTCTTACCAGGTGGCCGCTCCATCGGAGTTGCACTTGCCTCAGCATGGCGTGGATGCTGAGGATTCCGGTCCGCTCCAGGACTTCCGTGTCCGGGATCCTGTCTTGCCATCTCAGTTTCAGTATTCTGCGGAGGCAGCTGAGATTGAAATGATTCAGCTTCCTGACTTGGTTCGAGTAGACGGTCCAGGTCTCCGCTCCGCGAAGGAGTGACGCCAAGACGACGGCCGTGTTCACCATTAATAAAGTTTAGAGGTGAATTCCGTATGTATTCGACACGGAGGCCCGCAGCCGGCCGAAGGCCTGACTCGCGGCAACTTCGTCGTCGATTATCGTGTTGCGTGACAGCGGGTCTCACATATAAGCAAAGGTTTCTAAATTTTTGCGTTGAGCGCCATTAACATTGATTCGGGAGCATTGTATTCTGCGCTGGATGGTGGCTGGTGCATAACTAACGTTTTGGCTGTACGGAATGTTAAACCAAAATTGGCACAGCCTGCGGCGAAGAGGTCCATGCTCCTTTGTATGTCCTCCTCTTCGTCCGCGAAGAGTAAGTAATGGACTGTATCCGTAGACACGCGCCGACTGTTGAGAAGGTCAGTTCTGTAGGCGATGCGGATACCAAGGTGCTCATCACAATGGACATCCAGCAGCATGGCAGAAAACATGAGACTGAAGAGGGTGGGGTCCAGTACACAGCCCTGTTTCACTCCATTTGTCAATGCGAATGCTTCGGATACCGTCCCGTTGTTAGTGACGCGCGCCGTCATCCCGTCATGAAGCTGACACACCATGTGCGTGAACCGCTCAGGACAGCGTATTTGCTACCTGACTTTCCACAGTCCGTCGCGATTCACCGAGACAAAGGCTTTCGTCAGATCCACGAAGGTAGTGTAGAGGTGGATTCGCATCACCTGGCACCTCCCTTGTAGCAGCCGGGCGGCGAAGACCATGTAGGTTGTTCCGCGGTGTCGTTGGAACCGACATTGGCTTTCCGGGAGCAGGCCCTGCTCTAGTTCACCGTTCAGACAATTGAGAAGGATACGCGCGAAGATCTTCCCGATGATGGCGAGCAACAAGATGCATCTGTCGTTATCATGGAGTTGCGGGTTCCCTTTCCGCTTGTAGAGATGGACGATGGTCGCCACATTGAAATCCTGAGGAACTTGTCCTTGGCGCCACATCTCCTGGAAGAGTGTTGTGCTTTCCGCCATCAGCCGGGGCCCGCCGTGTTTGTAGACTTCCGGTAGGATTGCGTCGGATCCCGGTGCTTTATCGCTGGAAATCTGCTGCATGGCCCGGATGGTTTTTGGTAGGGAAGGCGGCAGATCCAGGTCATTATTCGTGTCCCCTTGACGGAGCCCGTTAATGGCAGCATCGGAGATGGTTGATGAGCAATTAAGGACACTTCTAAGTGCTCGACCCCAGCGTTTCAGAATTTGCGATTTTTCTGTCAGCAGTGTTGTGCCGTCAGAGCTGAGCAGTGGTGCTGTCCCCTTGAAACACGGGCCGTAGATGGCCTTGATGGCTTTTAAAAAGTTTTTCATTTCATTGCGGTCTGCATACCCCTAGATTTTCTCAGCCTTTCGGGTCATCCAGGCGTCCTGTACAAGGCGGCGGCATCTGAGGAAGACTTCTTTGGTGCCGTTAGTCTGAAGGCCCATGAAGGCTTTGTGTAGTCCATTCTTCTCTGCAAGTAAGTTACTGATGGCGGTGTCATTGTCGTCAAACCAATCCTGGTGTTGACGGCGTGCGCGTCCGAGAACTTCGAGGGTGGTGGACTGGATGACATTTCGCAGTTGACACCATCGTGTTTCCACGGTGGCGTTATCATCTGGAGCATGCAGGTTCTCCAGTTTCTGGGTTATTTGGTTGTTGAAATCAAAACAGTGAGCAGGCAAATTTAATAAAAGAGTATTTAACTTACCTGGCGGTCGCTTTCCTTGGGCCTTCGTTGAGGGTGGAAGTCGGAGCCTCATCTTGGAGATGACAAGGTGGTGATCCGTCCAACCATCGACATCGCGAATCGCCTTGGTTACCAGCACGTCCTGTCGATCTCGCCTCCGGACGAGAACATAGTCCAGCAGCTGCCAGTGCCGCGACCGAGAGTGCCTCCACGTGGCCTTCTCCCGCGTCGGAAGGCGGAGGAAGGTGTTGATCAGTTGGAGACGATGTTCCGCGCAGCTTCGCAGAAGAAGGATGTCGTTATCGTTACAGCTTCCGTGACCGTGGGGACCCAGCACTCCCTACCGGGCAGCATGGACTGTCTCAGCACACAGGGCAGACGTCCCACGATTTCGTTCGAACATTCCAGGCTGCTAGTGTGAGCGATCTCACCCGAGCAGCCCGGAGGGTATGGCGTGGTGGATGCGGACGGGGGCTATTGTTGTTTGTTTGAGTTATACGACCGCGTATTTTGCAATCTGCGAGCCGCGGCTGGCTGCAGAAGACGTGAGACCCAGAATTTGTTTGAGGCACCTTTTCTAGCCCTTTCCTACTCGAGGAGGCAAGTAGTGCTGTCTCTAAATAAGGCTGCTTGGACATCCGACATGGCTGCCGAACTCCACTATAGGTCACGGTTTTGTTTTAGTGGGAGAGTGATCCGAGTTAGCCTGAACCGCCTACGAGGTCGAATTTGCCCCACCGTATGACTTTTTAAGAGGGCGGGGGAGTGGGAAGATCGGGAGTCAGACATACCGGACGTAGAGGCACACACAGCACCCGAGTTTCTCACCTGGTTTAGCCCGCCGGTCGTGACTGTTGCTCGGGTGTGGCCGCTCACGCAGGTTCTCGGTCCATGAATGACACCCCAAAAGGCACGAATTTGTCTTACTGGCTCAGGCACCGATCTGGCTGTCGGTGTTTCGCTTCGCGCACCTAAATATACTATTTTGGCTTAAGAAGACCTGGCCTTGGAGGTATTCCCCGGTATGACTTCACTCCTCTGCATTGCACTCTGTGCACATGCACATTGATCTGCTCATATAATTTCTATCAGTAGTTCATTAGGTCTTTGCTTTCTTACATTTCACCATTGCCTGCCGTTGTTCTGTCCTTTCCTTCTAAACTCTTTCCCAACTAGGCTCGGAAATGAGTAGTCATGCTCACCTGTTGAAAGATCTCATATCTTTCGTTTTGCATTCCTTGCGAATCCATCACACTGAGACTGGCTAACCAGTGCCTGGATCCCCTGCAGGCGTCCGCTGCATTCGATTCAGCAGTCAACGCTTCTCATGCGCATTCCGTCACGGTATGGGCCACATGCGTATCCACGACTTCGCAATTGCCCACAATATCGACATGCGAAGCATACCCTGCACATCTGACAGCTTTCCCATCTCCAGCAATATCAATGCCCCCTCGACCAGCGTAGCAAACGCTAACAGTTTCACACCCGCAACCGATTCAGCATCTACCTACCTGTTCTGTCCATATTGCCATAGTGCATCGGCCTGATCGGTCACTTCGCACAGAGACTGACGAACCAATGCGAGAAGCACCAACATACACTGACCGAACCCGCTTCAACTGTCCGCACTGTGGACGCACATTCACATACATAGTCGGTATATTAGGCAACATGCGCCTCCATTTACACCACCAGTCAAATCACCACACCTCTCACCGGCACAGGCACTGAGTTAAAGCCACTCATGTCAGTGGGAAGCGTTTTCTTTGGTTCCTCCATGTGGCTTCTATTGTGCTTATGTATGTGGGATCTGAGCAGCCCACTCCTTTGTTTGAAAGCCGGATATCCTGGTATTGGCGAACCCGGTCGTGTGTGGCACGCGTAGATGGCTGTTTAAGTCTGTTCGCCGCCTGCGCCCGATCTCACTTCCGTTCTTCTTAACTCTATCTTGACATCGGACCTAGTTGTGTGATGGAGGAGGGATTTTGTTGGCTGCTGTGTCTACTACTATTATAAGCTAATTCACGTGCAAGTCGCCGTCTCTATGCCCAACACACAGTGGCCACCGTTGGAAATGACGGTTGAACTGTCATGCGTTAAAATACTGACTGTTTTCGAATATTTTTTACTGCGATTGTCTTTTGTGTTGCTCGATGCTGTTTATTTGAAGCGTTGTTTCACAATCCAGAACGTTCATACTGGACAATTTCAACATGGGAACCTTTTTTCTGTCAAAGCAAGTCAACGTCTGAAATATGTATGCGCAAGACAGTTGAACACTGAGAACCGGAATTTTGACAAATAGGCTATTGCTGGTTGTATTTTCAGTTGAAGAAAACAAATCAACCCCAAATGCGCCTCAATCCGAAAGTGCAACAGCAAGCATTTGCTATCGTAAAGTCGCCATTACCTGTAAACCGCTTGCTGGAAAATGGAAGCACACTACTGCTTAACCAACGGAAATTTAGCCGTATGCATCATTACTTCCGGTTTCTGTTTACTGCTAACGGATATCCCCTCAATTAGTCACTATTTCTATGTTCTTTCTCTCAAGCCACGACTTACGATACTTATAGGAAACTAGGATTATTTTTGCCTCTTGCATGAGTTGAAGGCCAGTAGTAAACTAAATTTACATCTACTCGGTGAACAAATTGAGCATAATTCTCGTATGTACAGAGACTGACTGTTATGAAACAACTTAGGAAATGCTATAGGTTGCCGGCCTCAGCATAGATTTCGCCCCTCTTTCCCAACCTTCATTGCGATCCATTGAGCTTGGGCGCAGTAGCTTAAATAGTAACAAGACCCCTGTCAGCGCTTGTCGCAGCATGTCCAGCGCCTCCTTAATGAGCGAAGCCGAGCACGCGCTCACTGTCGCCGATAAGGTAATAAAACGCCGACAAATCCTCACCTGGCTTTTTTCGGACTGCAAGACTGGTTGCTAAGGTGTGGTGAATGCACTTAGTGAAGCCATAGGTGACAGTCGGCTTCTGGGTTAGATTGGAACGGGATGTCCCCCTCGTGCAGCTGGTGATGGCGGTGGAGCTGATGATGATGGTGGTGGTCGTGATGGTGTTGGTGGTGGTGGTTTGTCGTCAACGTCATCATCCTCGTTATCGTCAACCCTTTACAGTGACTCTTCCCCTCTGGGCAGTTAGCACACCCATAATCGGATTGCGTTGAGCGTGTGTCCTACGTTACATCCCACCGTTCCCCATCTGCTTCCAGTTTTACGATAAAAGCTCATGAAGCTGCAGAAAGCCCAGTCGAGCGCATGAGTTTATTGGATGCGCTGTGTGAAATGAACTTGCTACACTGGTCTACTGTTTCATTTCCCCGGCTGACCCAAACTTCCCTGTATCCTGTATAGTCATTTGCATGCGATCTGTCCTGATTACTTAGTTATCTCACCATGAATTACTGACTCGCTCCAGCAACAGTGTCGCTTTCAATGCTACTTAAGGCTTAAATTCCTTAGAATACTTTTTAGAGCTATGCCCTTATTTGTACTTTCTATGCAAAACTTCTATCAGATTAATGCATGCCCCTTAGACTTCCCTTTACTTTATAGGCCACTGACTTGTCGTTTATTCGTTCAAGCATTTCCCTCATCTTTTCATCTGATCCAATGGCATTCTGTGATTGCTGGCCTCTATTCCTAAGTGCCTAGGCAATGCTTACTACTGCCTTAAAAACGTGCCAGTATTTCAGCGGATGTTTACCGGCTTTCAACAGTTACCTAAGTATGTAAGAGCAGACTTGAGCGGGTTGCTCTCCACAACCCCTGCTAACATACTTGAAGCCCCAGAATGTAAGAATCACTCGAGGGGATGCATCTAGGGGATCTTCGATACTCTCCTGTCTTTAATTCCTGGCAGACCCAAAAGGAGTTATGCCAACTGATCTGAACTTTGCTGCTTTTTCATTTCCTCAAAAATTAATCGCTACTTTGGGTAAATCAGTTTATTTGAAGGCTTCATTTTGTTGTGGTCGTTAGTGTTGCTGTGTAGGAAACCGTCTCTGCTAGGGGAAGTAGGTATTCTCGGGGAAGTTCAAGCATGTAGGACAGACCCAGCTGGGGACAATATGCTAGAGGGCGCAGTGTCACAAGTGGTAGAATGATCACTGGGCATGGAAGCGAATTTCGAAATTGCTACACTGAACTATTCTTTCATCGGACGCCGCGTCGGATTTACCACAGACGCCACACTAGGAGCGGACAGTCCTAGTGGTCTAACGGTTGTTGTAGGTAGTTTCTGTGACTGATTCCCTGGGTTTCTGATGGCGCAGAGGGTCTGCCGCGTTTTTCCCTCTGGTATTCATCGATTTTCCAACGGTGCTATTTTTCTGTCTAATAATGGGTATTGCCGAGTGTAAATTGCGAAACTGTTGAGCAGCATAACTCGGGATTTGCCACCGCTTTCCATGTCTCCTACATCTTCTGAGGTTGGAAATCTCCTGTGATTTCCGACCTGAGTTAGGAATGCGATTGAGGTGAAGATATTGCACGAGCACGTGCTCAGTAGGCTCTGGTTCATTGCTGCAGTTCTTGCATGTGTCATCGTGAAGACCGCCTACTGTCTTTTTCCAGTCTCAGAAGTCCAGCTGATGCTCACTGCGTAGTCGGCTAAAGAGCGCTTTCTCTGAGCCTGGCGGCATTTTCTCAGTATTAATGCTAAGTGCTTCTTCGTGTTCTTTGTAACTCCCATCAAGGGATACTGCGCTGGCCCGAGTCCAACAGTATATTGCCGACACCCCCACCCCCTTTTGTCTGCGACTGGGAGTTCTTTTTCTATCGTTGCTGGTTATCTGGCAGCGACCCTGAGTGTAACCTCGCCGTTTGAGTCTGTGCAACTGTTGGCGAACTTGTGACTCACTTGCATTGGTAAATCTATGTTGGTTTTCAGTTTTGTTCAGCTTTATTCACTGTCTGTGACCCCGCGTACAGCTAAGATCTGCAAGTTGTCCGTCTGACTGCCTCCCTTTTTTTCTCTCTCGAGCTTCTATCCTCCGCCCCAGGGTTAGGTACGATAAGACGATTGTGTCAAAAAGGTTCACGTTGGTAATAGTTGTCTATAGCAGGATATTAACTTCAGACTGTAAGATTTCCAACATTCAAGCTCATTAGGTGGCAGCAATTCAGGCATCAGGTAAGATTTAAGCCGAATTTCGTGCTAATCTCTATCTCTGTCGGAAACGAATCTCCTTTCTGTCATCCCAGTTTGCTTTCTCTACGAAGTTGAAACCGATTTCTCCATGAAGGTTCTTTTGCATCACCTTAAACGCTTTTGAAACTGTAATAGGCGCCAACTTGTCTTTTTTTGCGCCAATGTCCACTTAATCCTTCCCCATATATGTGGAAATTTATAAATTGTCTCCAATTTCTTAGCGTTTAGTACAAGTAGTAATTAGACTGTGCTTGGAGTTTCTCTTTTTTCGCCAACAATGTGCGCATGTACGTCCATGTTTTCATTTTAATTGCAGAGCATTTCAACTGCAATCTGTGAACACACCATCCTTCTAGATATTGCATTCTTTTTGAGTGATAGAAAGTAAATTTCTGTCCGTTGCGAGTGAGGCAGTCTTCCATCTTCCATTTTTCATACTGTGTCTGCTTGAAGTGTACAACAATTAACACAGGAGGACGATACTGGCGAAGGAATTATTTCGCCTGATGATGCTGCTGCTCGTTATATCTTCTGCCTCATCTCAAGTTCCCAGATGGAACAAATTCTTGTTGCAACAAGTGGAGGGGATAATTTTGAAACTCTTTGATTTCAGGATTGGTGTTCACCCAACCTCACGGTAGGCCGTAAGAGGGCAGATTTGCAGACATAATTTACGAGTAGACTAGAAGCAGAAGACCAAACGGTCGGTGCTTCCTATCCTGTTGCTGTTTGATAGTGAATTCTGGTTTATGAGCCACGCCAATCCCAAAAGGTTTTAGGATTCTTGCCTTCGCCTCTGAAACGTTCCTCACATAGAAGATTGCGCACCAAAACTTTGGCTTTTCTTCGCTCGACCGCTCAAACTGAGGCTTCCTGAGGCAGTTGTGGATGAAGGACTTTAGATAACCGTTTGCTGTAAAAAGGGCATGTAAGTACTCCATATCCTCCTTCTTCCCACTGTCGTCTCTGTAGTGTGTTTGAACACGTCGGAAGATGGTTCTGACTCAACTGCGTTTGTGGCCAACAGGGTGGTTGCTTTTCGGAAATGGAGGATACGCCTAGTGTTGGTTGCCTTACGGTAGACCGTCGTCCTTATCTTCCCATCTGCCAGCTTTGTAACTTGGACGTCAAGGAAGGGCAACTCATTGTTGACTTCTTGTATGGTAAACTGGATGTCGGGAAAGATTGAATTCAACAATGCCCTGAAAGCCTGCAAGTGACTCCTCTTGATTATGACTAACGTGCCGTCGACGTATCTGGCCCAGAACTTCGGGGGGTACGAGCTGAAGACCAGCTACTCAAGCCTCTGCAAAACTGCTTCGGCAAGTAGTCCAGACAAAGGCGGGCTCATTGGCATCCCCTTCTTTTGCTCGTAAACCTGGCCGTTGAATGTGAAGAATGTCTTAAGACACAGTTCTAGGAGTTCGATAATATGCGCTCGTTTTTTTTGTCGGTCTCGTCATATTTTTCCCGGAGAAAGCCGTTGATAGTATTGATAGCCATTGCGGGTGGGATAGAGGTAAATAACGTGATCACGTCGAATGACACCATCATCTCGTCTGCATCTACTTCAAGATGTTCGATGCGTGTTAAGAACTAATCAGCTGACTTCACTGTCCACTTCGAATCCTTGGTTAGGAAACAAAGTCGCTGATACAACCACCTTGACAGCCCAAAGGTTGGGGTGCCACGTAAGGAGACGATAGGGCGTAGGGGCACTCCTGGTTTGTGAACCTTTGGCAGGCCGTAGAAGCGCGCCATCGCGGCATCAGTGGCTTTTGTGGCCAGCGCTTCTCTTCGCGTGAGAGCTCTCGCTTTCCTCAGCTTGTCGACCGTCTTGTATATGCTGTTCACGAGCTTTTTGAAGTTTCTGGTAGTCGATGGCACATAGGATTCCTTGTCCATCAAGAGGTTACTCAGTTTTGCTCCGTACTCAGACTTACCCATGACGACAGTTGAGCGCCCTTTTTCTGCGGGCAGGGTTACGATGTCCTCTATTTTTCGTATTTTCAGAAGTTCTTGTTCTTCTGCCTTTTAAATCGTTGTCTGACGTTGGTGCTGGAGGAGCAGATTTGCCACTTGTTGCCGCATGGCGTTTTTGCACTCCTCACCCGTATCGCACTTCTGGAGTGCCGACTCGAAGTATACGATGAAGTTTTTTGGTCGAGCATCTTTCGTGTTGAATTTTGCGTCATAGGATAGAACCGCTAGTTGTTGCTGAATAAGCCGGTGGGAGGACAAGTTGTGAACCAGGACACCATCGGAGGAGGGTTGCTTTCTCGGACTGATTTTCTCAAATTTTCTAGACAGCTGGTCATCACGTTATTTGCGGTGACGCCGTGAACTGTCTAGGATTGCCGTTTTGAGGGTTTTCAATTCGTGCGTCGTAAATATTGACTGGCAATTCGAAGAATGTTGTTCAATCATACGGCGGTATTTGTTAATTCGGACGTGACAATCTCGTATTAGCACCCTGATCATCCTCCTCTTGAAACCCTCAAAACGGCAGTCACCGCAAATGGCGTCACCGCAAATTACTTGATGACCAGCTGTCTGGAAAATTTGAGAAATGATTGCGGGCAAAGACAATAGAGACCAGAATGGTCATTTCTTACTCATTAGCCGTTACCAGCCGGTCATACCCAACCCCAGCTGCTGCTTTACCCGAGACTCGAACCCACAGTATGGGATGAATTTCAATATTCCCGATCCAAATCAGCAAGAGGATGAGCCCATGGCTCTGTGGATAGAACGTTGGACTTCTGACCAAAAGGTTGCGGGTTCGAAACCTGGGTGGGGCACCACTTGAGATTGGGTATAGCTGGCTGATAAGGGCTAATGGGCCAAAAGTGGTCATTTCAGTCTCCGTTATTTTTTGTTGGAATCGTTCATATTTTTTCTCGTTAGTTTTCCTTTTATTGATATAATGCCATCCATGGGATCTTAGAATGATGAGGACTTATCCGGAAGACTGCTCTGGGATGCCTTATATGTGCATATTTCTCGTGATTTGATTTGTCTCAGGTCTTTGGTCTATATTTCCACTGTGGCACAAATAACGTTCTCTATTTGTGTCCATACAATCTTTCTGGTCTGGGCGTTAGGAGTTTATCTATAGCTGGCTTCACCGCCTGTCCTTCTTTGTTTGTTTCCGGTTTCTTTAGATGACAATATCCGGTTGGTGAGAGGGTATACTGTGACCAATGTTTTAGTCAAGTTATGTCTTTTGTGGTTAGTCTCTCCCCTTTGAAATCATTTTCTTTTACCTTCCTTCTCTGGGCCTTAAGTGATGCCTGTCTTTAAGACCCGATTGCGCTGTCTGCGAAAGTTTCCCGATATTTTTTCATTGTCGATTGTGATCTTGACTCACCAGATGGTTTATTTAGGAGCATTACAGTGACGGAGAAAATCCTCCTAGGTATTCGTTTGTTCTTGTTTTATTTTTGCCCAAAAATCATTGCTTTTAATAAAGCTCTGATTGTACTCTGACGATCATTTCTTTTTAGCGGTTGTCTATAACTCCTCTGCTGCCCTGTGACGGTTTCTTCAACTTAAACCTTCCATTTTGGGCCCTGTTTCTTTGCCGTTTAGTGCGAAATTTATCTTGGTTCTACATGTGTGTGTGTGTTGCATTTTTGTACTAATAGGCTGCAGCACTTCTAACAGCTGTGGTACGTCTGGCAGTACGAGAATCGGTGGAGCAATCATCAGCGGACTCAGAACGAGTTCTTCGCGCCGTCCTCGCAGATGCTATGAAGGCATACGTGTCGCCACCTGCTCCTGCCGTAGATTCTGCAACAAATTCGACTGCTGTGGAGTCCATCCACGCAGCTGGCACCACACCGTCCACCGCAGCCTCAACTCTGCCACAGGGCAAAATTTTGTCCGGTATGTAACGCAGGCTCTCTTTGTTTGTTTTTTGATTCTTCCTCTGGGGCGTTTTGTCTTTTTGCCTACCTCTAGGATGTTTTCTGTTGCCCTCTTCACGGGTCGTGTAGTAGGTGCGCTGGAGCATCACGAGAGCCAGATCAGGGTGTGGCAGGCGTTATTATTCTGGGATGTGATCCCATAACAAAGGCCGAACATGGGGGCGGGTGTACTGAACATGGGCACCCTTCGGTGCTGGCTCATGCCGCATCCCGCCACTTGCTATTTATGACTATCCTATTCCGTGTGATATTATTAACCTGCGCCCGACCCCACCTGTCTTCTTGGCTCTGTCTTGACACCGGGCATAGGCGGGTAAGGGAAGACAGAGTGCGGTAGATGCAGTGCAAGACTATCACTTAAACCTAGCTTGCGCGCAAATCACTGCCCTGTATCACCCTTCTGTTGAGCATGCATTGGAAATCGTCGAAACCGACGATCGAACTATCGGATGTATTCTGAATATGTTCTGATCCTCCGTCATTGTCGCTAGTGTGTTCTCTTGT
This sequence comes from Schistocephalus solidus, assembly GCA_017591395.1. Taxonomy (NCBI): domain Eukaryota; kingdom Metazoa; phylum Platyhelminthes; class Cestoda; order Diphyllobothriidea; family Diphyllobothriidae; genus Schistocephalus; species Schistocephalus solidus. Next base: position 58,351 of record WEDG01001600.1, read on the forward strand.
GCTGATGAAAAAATGAGCTTGAGCATCCTGGTTCGCTACGCTTGCACAGGATGCTTACGATGAAAAATGTTAAACCAACCTTCGCGGGATGTGTTACTCTCTCTCTCTCTCTCTCTCTCTCTCTCTCTCTCTCTCTCTCTCTCTCTCTCTCTCTCTCTCTCTCTCTCTCTCTCTCTCTCTCTCTCTCTCTCTCTCTCTCTCTCTCTCTCTCTCTCTCTCTCCTCTCTCTCTCTCTCTCTCTCTCTCTCTCTCTCTCTCTCTCTCTCTCTCTCTCTCTCTCTCTCTCTCTCCTCTCTCTCTCTCTCTCTCTCTCTCTCTCTCTCTCTCTCTCTCTCTCTCTCTCTCTCTCTCTCTCTCTCTCTCTCTCTCTCTCTCTCTCTCTCTCTCTCTCTCTCTCTCTCTCTCTCTCTCTCTCTCTCTGTCCGTGGTGAAATAGAGAATCAGGATTCAACTGTCGGAGTCGTTTGAAATGTTCTGCAACCTTGGTCACCGCCAGCTTCGCCGTTTGTGCAAAATTAGCTCGCGAAACATGTTTCAAAAGTTTTTTACGGGGTTTTCTTGTGTGTCTGTTTGTTTTCTTCCGCCTTTGTTTCCTCCGCCCTCCTCCCCTCCCCCTCGTCCTCTTCGCTCTCTTACCTGCTGTCTCATCTTACCTACGTCAACTGTGTTTGGCTGCGTACAACCTTACCATGACCCTGACCGTTTCCAGTCTTTTCTATTTTTTTGAGGGGAAGGACGAAGTCCTCAGTGGCGTCAGTTTGCGGTAGTCCGGTAGTTTACCGTCAGGACTGACGAGGAACTTATTGTATAAATACCTGGAGGCGGTTACACTGGGTTTGGTCACGTGAGGCTGATGTGTGTCCTTTTTAGTGCAGCTGCGCGAAAGTTGATCCCTTCCTCCCCGATGGCAGTCTCCAGCTCCACCTTCCCCAATTTATATTGCCTCGTAAACCAATCAACGGTTCTTCGGTCTTTACATTACTTCTGTCTGACTAACCTGTCGCTGGTGTGCGCATAAGTTCAAGTATGCCTACCTCAGAGGGGAAGCAAAATGCGTCAAAGGGGGTGTTGCGGGGCATCTGCCTACACCTACGTAACCGGCAAAGTAACACCAACTAGATGATGCAAGAGCTCGCCTGTTACAAGCTGATCTCCCTTGTGAAAGTGGCTGAAAGACGGAGGTCCACAAATCCGTTCCCTCTTGAGCGGCTTATTTACTGCTGTCGAACGTACCCTCTTCGCCAAGGGTTGATCGATGTTGCTGCATCTCTGTTCTTATCGCGACGGGACAAGCAGCAATTGTTGGCTATATGCTTTTTTTCCTGTTTAAAATTTTAATTAACACGCCCAAAGCGACTGGCGTGCACAGGCGTGTGTGTGTGTATGCCCATTAAACGGGCCACGTGGTAGATGCGTTGGATCAATACGGGGGCCACATACGGGCACGGCAGGCGTTATTCGGGTTGCGCCCTCATAACAAATGCCGAACATGGAGGTGTGGTGGCACGCCTAGAGGTGGCTAGGACTTCGGGGACCCAGCCGCGCCAGCCACCGGCGTCCTCTCCCGCCTCCGGTCTTCTTGACTCTGTCTTGACACCGGGCTCAGGTGGGGGAGGAGGAAAGGAGTGCGGTAGATGCAGCGCAAGTCTACTATCACTTTAAACTAAATCACGCACAAGTCACCGTCCGTGCTACACTCTCCCATGGAGCATACGGTGGACATCGTCGGACTACGGCTGTCAAACGTTCGTGTATGCCCCCAAACGGTAGATGCGCTGGACCACCTCGGGGGACAAATCAGGGTGCGTCAGCCGTTATTATTAACTGGGCTGAGATCCCATAACGAATGCCGAACATGGGGTTGTTGTGTGACCAACATGGTCACTCGCCAACGCAGGCTCCTACCGCAACCCGCTCTCCCAATTATTCATATGCGCCCGATCCCACCCTCGGTGTTATTGACTATGTCTTGACACCGGGGACAAGTGGGTAAGGGATTACGAGAGAGAGAGTGCGGTAGATACATTGTAAGTCTTCTATCACTTAAAACTAATTCACGCGTAAGCCACCGATCCTGCACCACCCTTCTGTTGAGCATGCGATGGATATCTTCGGATTAAAACGGCCGAAACTCACGTTTATGTGCGTTATTTCGTTTCTGTCCATCGCTTTGGCATTAGCGCTCTTCTAGGACTCATTGTGTTTATTAACTGGTGGCGTACGGTGACTACAGTTTATTTAATATCCCAGGAGCAATCACGCCCCTCTTCCACATATCCCGTGTATTCTAATAATATTTGTCTTTGCTCGCGTAAGGGTGGCGTGCTGCAATCGGTTGGTTCATCACCAACTTTGTTTAAATAGAAAACGGTAGACAGGGGAGGGTCAGTGCTCGAAAGAAGGCTGAAGACACTGGTTTACAAAGGTGTGCGAACGCCAAATTAGCGCGGACTAATCAAAGTGTAGATGAAATCTGGTGGAATGTCAGTTAGCCCTGTCTCCGCCCTCACGATAGCCCACCAGTCGATAGGTAACTGACTGGAGCCTGATTCATTGTTACTTTTCCAGCCGTCGCATCTTATCCACGATGGATGTTTTGGTGTTTGTTTGAACGCACATACTCCACAGTTCATTACTTTCTCTGTTGCGCACGCGATTTGCAGTATTAATAAACCGTCGGTATAAGGAGTGCTTCAGTACTCCGCCCCAACAACAATGGCCTGCGCTGGAACAAAAGGGGAGTCAGCATGGCTCGCGGCATGCGTTTTTCCGGTGACGCTGAGTCTGCGCACTAGGCGTCAGCCCTTACGCCGGGACAGCCACCGTGCCCAATCCCTTCGATAGCTGGTTGAACTGCACGGTCAGTCTGTTTTTGTATGGGGGAAGAGGGAGTCAGAGTGAAGCGGAGGTGGAGGGGGAGGAGGGGAATGGAATCCATACTCACGCCAAATCAGTGCACTTTTCACTATAATAAATCCGAGACGTTTGAATCTATCATAAGACGCTAAAAAATCATGACTTGGAAGGTTGTCAACTGACGTGAGAATTCGGCCCTCCCAGGATTGAGACTGCAATGGCTCCTTACTCTGGCCCCTATGGCGCTCTCGCGCGCATGAAATCCGAGCATGTGTGTAGCTGTTTATCTTTTTCAGCCACTGCCTTTGAGTCCCCCTCGCGTCCTTTTAACATTGTTTTACAATCAGAAGCAGTGTTGTAGGGGAGGAGCGAGTGCGTTAGAATTTTCTTCAGGTCTCATAATTCGAACCGTTTAATGTTCTAGTTCTATCCAGATTCCCATGGATGATCCATTATTATGTGCATGTAAAAGAATCAATCAAGTTTCCCCAAAGGCAAGGCAGACTGGAATACGCATTTCTAACTTGCTTTTGGCCATCAACAAATTATGCCCCATGGCAGCCTATATTAATGGCGTTTTCGACTAATAATCGCTGTTCATTATGCGACCACCTATATGAGGCCTAAATGAATTCCCGTAGTCAAGATTGATTTAGGTCAGCGTGACATATTATACCCGATCATAATGGACCTGTCCGCCAGCACTTGGCTCTGCAGTTAGGAGCTTGATTTAGATGCACGATGACGAAAGATTTCGGTGTTGAATCCTGTTGCTCTCTCTCTCTCTCTCCCGATTCCTGAGGTTCGGATATGGCTGTCTGATGCCAGCATATAAGTCAGCATTGGTCACTCCGATCTCCTTTTATTTGTCAGTAACTGCCTGCAAGTGTCGTTGGTAGAAGCTCAAAGGCGTTGGACTTCTATCTCAGAAGTTGCAACACCTGGGATTGGGCATGGCTGGCTGATGACGGATAATAAACCAGAATTTGCTATTCAAGCCACCCTTGCCTTTGTCTGTTATGTTATTCTACCTGTGATACTAGCCAGTGTGCGTCTGCTGGTGGGGCTCGAGACAGAGTCACAAGGTACAATGGGACGCGTATGTCCCGTAACGCTATAACTGTCAATCCGTATTTGTTTACGTAATTTGGATAGGTGGGTAGGTTTTTCTTCCATATGGCAAAAAATGGTTTTGAACTTCGAAAATCCAAGCCAATTCGTTCTCCAACGTTTTATGTACACGTTCATGTTGTCATCTGGGTGGTTCCATCGTTTCTCTTTCACTGCCCTGTCCTTTAGTCCTTGTCTCCCATCTCTTTCGATTCTGTACGAACTTATCCGATTTCACCTCGCTTTGCACTGTTTGTGCTATTCTGACGCAGAATAGATTTCAGTGTTGGTGGTAGAAACGACTCTCCCTCCTCCTGCTCCTCCTCCTCTGCATCCACGGAGTCCTTTGTACGCTTCAATGTCCTATGCATCGCTTGTAGTCGGTGCGTAACAAAGTCTTATGCTGTCTAACCGTCTCCTGGTCGTAAGGACGTCGCTTCTGCTGCACGTCGAACTCCGCTTATCTTCCTGTCAGTGTCATATTTGCGTAGTCGTATTACTTGTACGTGATTATCAACTGATCTTGCCTGATCTAGCAGACCTCTAAAGGTATCATGCATAGTTCTTCTCCGAACCTAACGGGCAGCAAACTGGAGCCTTGCAAATTCTATCCAATCTCTTCTGCACCAGGTACCTAGGACTCACAGACCACCTGGATGCCACGATAGACTGCATCAAGCCTGGTTATGAGCAGACCTATGCTCTGTTTCTCCCAGGTTGACAGTGTTGGCTTTGGGCTAGCGACGTCAAACCCATGTTACGGAACAGCAAAATAATTTTCTAGATAATGTCGGTGGTCTTTCTGAGGCAGCCTGTAAACATCTCGCGATTTTTTTCACCTGAAGGGCAAATAGTTTCATCTGAAATCGAAATCTGTGTACTCAGTCAGATTTTCGTTACCATGAAAACCGCATGTTTGCAGTTATCTGCACACATGACCTATGATTTAAAAGCAAGGGAGACGGATGCCCGGTTGACATGCAGTTCTTTTTCCCTTCTGAGATGTCGCGAAGATCTCGAAGGCACGCAAGGGTCCTACAGCAGCGTCGATTTGGCGAGGCTATCTGTAGACAACAAATCGATAAAGTGATGGAATTATATCTGATCTTGATAACGGCGTAAGTTTTTCCGGACCGTGTAACCGATGCTTCGGTATCATAGAGTAAAGTGTGCATCAAATCAAATTGAAACCATAACTGGGTTTTGTACGCCACTATTTATAGGTAATCAAGAACAACTCAGGTACAAACCTCAACAGTGGATACCCCTACTTAAGACAAATGAGACGGACGAAGTTAACGCCTGACTCTAAACAGAAAAAAAACATTATTTCGCTAGCATGGGTCACACATGTGCACGGGAAGAATTTAAACGATAGGAGTGACGCGCCGTTTCAAGGTCAAAGTCGACCTTGATAAACGAAGAAATCCTATTCAGGTGGGTAAGGGAAAAGACAAAGAAGGTGGGGAACACAATGCACGTAGGTAAGATAGAGGTTCACAGAAGATGGACGTGGCGAATTTCCCAACTTTCTCGACAGACGATAACAGATCTCCTGATTGCGCGGTGCCACTGTTGTCGCAAGAGTCAGGCGCATCGACGGTGATGCCTTCCGCTACCTGGTGGCTTTTATGTCTTCTGACCACCTGTTCACCTACTTACTATCCAAACCCACTGTCGCTTAATTCCTCTGCCTTTGAGCTCTGTTTCCATAGGTTTTTTCACAGTAGCCGTTTGGGCGTCGATTAACTTATCTAAAACTGCATTGCGTCTACTAATGTTGATTCAGAGCACCATTGTCATTTTTGCGCAGATTTTCGATATCCTTTTCTCCCTCGCACCATTTCGGCTAATTTTTTTACCGTTACCTTTCCATATTATTATTTACCCAGCTGCTTACTGACGTTCTTGCACTTCATTGTCCGAGTGTACTTATTTAGACAGCGCATCTGCACTTCATACTAGCGGAATGCTTTTGGGTTAACGGGATTCGCAGTCCACTTGGCGGTCGTCTACATGTTGTTGGTTGTAATATTTTTACTGATCAGTAAGGAGTTCCCTCGCACCTCCTCGATAGAGGTACTATCACCTTCCCTGCCCTCTTCTCTTACTCGGTTGGCCCTAAGTATCAAGTGGTCATATTACCAGGGATTTAATTCTTCAAATGTCAATCAGCAATAAAATCACGCACAACGCTCACGAACTGTTCAGTTGCCAGCCAAGAATGTGCCCCCCCGCATTTGCAAACTGCAGAACTGCCCAGTTGTTATGGTTCGCTCATACTTTCCGGATATGGGTTCCAGTACGAGTCCAAGAGCTCAGCCTACTACAATTGTCGTTCCGGTGATGGCACGCTCTTCTTCTATAAAATATGACCTTGGGAGTTCGCATCCTAGCCTTAATTCGTGATATTTGATTGTTCACGTGTTTCTTCCATAGATTTCCTAAGAACTGCTGATAGTCAATTTCGTCTTTTTATATAATTGGAAATTTACTTTGAGTACGACTTCTGGGGAGCCGGATTCGCGATTTCGTTGACATCATCATCAGGAGCACTGTTACCACTGAAACTGACTAGCATAGTGATTTTCGATGGGATTTAGGCCAGGACTGTTGGCAGAAATAAAATTATTCAGAGGCCGCAAGTGAAAAGTTTGGCTGTGGTCGACAACATTGTATTATAGGCGTAAGTTAAATGAGAATCAGTAATCCTTTGGGTGGTGAACAGGAGCGTTATCTTGTCTCCATTCGGCGCCGCTGAATACCATTATAACCGTAAGCATCCTTTCTGATTTCGATAAACACCTTCCTATTTATGGTCTGTTGTCGACCGCCAGATCGGTCGCCCTCCGAATTTGATGGCCATCCAAACCGTCAGTCGTCGATAGTTCTTGAAATTTGTTGTCGATACAGTGTGTTTTTGGAGGAAGTTCTTTCCATATATGACTACCTGGGCTGACTTCGAAGGCTTATCCGAAAATAACATTTAGTCACAAAAGTAAATGCTTTTCTAAAATGAATGTCTAATAAATATATTCCTGAGCGAATTAATTAGTTTCCTACTTGAAATGGCTTTATAATTGAAGTCTGCTGATGAAGGCCAAATTTCTTCATCATTTTTTTTTTCTAATTATGCGTCGTCCTGTTTTCTAGTGAACCGTTTTGGTCCACGCTGTTTAATTCTAGGCTGTTTTCTATGGTTAATCATTCTTGAAAGTGTGGCCTGGCTAGCTTCGAAAATATCAGTGAACGACTTACGCTGCAGCCCTTCGGTTGCCAATTTCCGTATGCGCTCGAACTCAGCGTCGGGCATTGTAATTGCACGGCGTGTCATGGCTTCCGATATAGATTTTCGTTACCGCTTTTAATTCTCGGTTTGGTAAAACAAAATACTGTCAAATAAGTTTATTATCGCTTTTTGTGGCAAAAAACGTGATAAATTAGCGAAAAATAATTTATGAAGTTGGATTTGTTCCTTGTTTCCGGAAACCAATGAGATTCTTTTCACTTGCCTTCATCCGATTTTCATTGACTTAGGGTCAGGTTTTTCGGTTCCAGAAGGGATCTTATATTATTGTTTGATGTTTGTATTAATATTTCTTAGTTAATTTTACATAAATATATTCTTTGGCATCACAAGGCATAAAGCAATGTTTTTCTGTGGTATTTAGAAGCCTACGTTATTTCTTCGATATCTGGCGACCTCCAATTTCGTCTAAATCATGCCTGTTTTTCTTCACTATACAAGGTTTATCATGCCCGGTTCTTTAGTAAAAAGGCCTTCTGAACCTCAAATCCAGTCAATAAATCACGATAACAGAACCAAATGTACACTAAACTACCTGTTCAAATTCCGATCGGGATTTTACATTAGTTAGGTTGTCTACTGTAATTAGTCGTCGCTTGACCTCGGACTCCTGCCCTTCTCGTGCGCACAACATGGGCGTACTGTGGTCGGTTTATCCATTGATTAGAGCTCCAAATACCGGTCACTTTCGAGCTCTAGGTTTAACAGTCCAAGGCCATGGGGCGACCAATAATGTGTCAACCTTGAAATGCTCGCACTGGTCGTACTTCGATTGGCGTTTCATTGCTCTTAGGGTATATTTATTGCCCTTGTTTTTTGAATGCATCGTCTTTTTTCTTTCGCTCATGCTTTGTTGTGCAGCCGTCATCTCCAGTCATTCAATCTACGCTCCTACAGGGCAAAAACGAGGCACGCATACTGGCCGCGTTAGTGGGCCTCGTCCTTACCTTTATTGTATGTTACAGCCGACCGTAATGGACTTGTCTCCTGACCTAGCGGAACGCCGCAAGCTTTAATGATTGTTAACATATTTGTTTATTTTATCAGGCTTGCTTTAATGAACCGAAAATGCATACGAGCGTTCATCTATTTAAATACCCCACAGTAACCCCTGGAAGGCATTGTTAGCATTAAGTGTCCCAGCGCTACTTGCAAGGAATGTCGAAAGAGGAGGTACGGACCGAATAATTTACATACACTACCTGCCCACGCGTAACGCTGCACCAGTACCCTCACTGGCGGCGGTGATAGTTGTTCATGTCACCTCAAGTACTCCGACCGCCTTGGTACGCTCGCCTCCCGTAAATCGCTTGCCGCCATGCGACCACCTGGCAAATCTCAATAAAGGGTCGTGAGCGCTAATTGAGATCGTTGCCCTATTTCCAAACCGGTTAGCGCCGCTGGCAAGACGATTTTTTCTAAAGCTTGACAAAGCACTAGTTGTGACGCCCTTTTAAAACCAGCCCATGAGCCGCTGCGTATAGTCGGTGTTATTTTTAAGGGCCGGGTCAATGCCGACCACATTCCTCGTGCACAATGTTCTTGCTTTTCCCCTACCTTCCTTCTCTATTCTTCTTTCGGCAGTGGAATGCTTCTTGCAGTAACTTATCGAAGTTTGTCTCATGTCAAATTTCTGGGTTTGGTAGCACCTTGGGTTTCTTTCTACTGGTCCCCATCTACCCGTTTTCCGCCTATCTGTGTTGTGTAACCAACAGAAGTTGTACTACGGCAGTATACTGATGCATGCAATGTCGGACACAACTTTTCAACTGAAGAGGGCTGCTTAGTCGTCACAGCCTCCTCTCTGTGTCCCCCTAAATGTAACCATTGCTGTCTTCTGCTTTTTCTTTTTCTTCTTCTTTTTGCTGGTCTGCAGGCAGTCGATACCTTAGGCCCTGAAATTTCTTATTTTTTCGCGCCGCTCGTCTGCATTCCGTAGTTTGGATTTGTCTGCACCCCGTCTTCTACCCTGATGTTTGCTTCTTCTCTCTGTAAAAGGTAGTCATTACTCGAGCGTATGTAATATATGCGTTTTTTGTCCCTCGCGTCTCCCCTACCCTTTCACACGTGTCGGTGCGAGGTGCTCATGTGGTCCCCAACCCCGATCCCAACCTCAACATCCTGTGCTGTATGCAAAAGTAGCATGTGCCACTTTTAGCGAGCACTAAGATCGCTGTCTGGACTGTCTGATCCGATTTTGCCTACTCAATCATGATCATCTGGACAGCGTGCAGAGGGAGAGCCCTGTCCCAGCGGTCCGTGGCCTATTCAAAGTTGCGTAGGGATGCATTGTTTGGCCGCCTAAACAGGACACGGCAATAGGAACCGTCACGCCCGCTGAAAATAGGTGGGCTGACGGTAGATTTCAGAAAGGGTAAACATGACCGTGTTGTAATGCGAACACTAACCCTAACATAAAAACTAAACTGTCATATTAATCTTAACCCTTGCCCTATCCTAAACCTACACCCTACAGTCAACACGATAATAACCTTAGCCCTTAGCCTAATCATGACACTAATTCCAACTCTAACCTTGACCTCCAAATTAAACCTAACCGCCACCTTGTTCCTAAACATAATTTCCTTGGAATTTATCGCAATGCCACATGTGTTGTGAACAGTTCCTTGTCCCGTGTCCTGTTTAGGTGGCCATTTCAGGCATCTCCTTAGCCAAAGTTTTGGCAGGTCGTTGAAAAATATTTTGGTTAAAGTGCGTTCACCCATTGGGTTATGAGTCATGCACGTCCCGTCGTGTTTTGGGGCTCGATCTATACTACTGGTGCCTGCTCTATTGCCTATTGGGCTCCGGGCCGAAGAGCATGTCACGTAACTCAGTCGGTGGACGTACTTCCAACATAATTTAACATTTTCAGTGGCAACCCACAGGACATCAATCCCGTGACTCAACTTATAGAGCGTTAGATTTTATCGCGCTCGATGGTCAGATAGAGCATGATCGAGGCTCAGGTGCTGCAAACGTGGGCTAGAATAAGGCTGCCTGCCGACTGTCAATAAGCCAGAACTGACCACATCTCAGTCTCCCTCGTCTTTGTCGCTAATTACCTTATTCCATTGAAAAAATGTTCGTAGTTTTCCGTATGGGTGGATTTAGTCTTGCTTTCTCAGCGATATTCCTGTTCACGTGTGTTCTATGACTTCTGTTTTGGGCTGCTAACGCTGCCCTTTTTCTCCTGTCGCCATCCTAGTTATCTGTCAGTCGAACACAAGGTCATGGGTGTATAAGGGGGTTTAACATCCAGAATAATAGATGCACCGTAACCTTCACAACCAAGTCCTCCTCCGCAGTAAATGAGGGACAATACCTGTAGGGTTTTTCATCTGTGTTGGGGGCTGTGGTACTGTTCCATCAAACAATATACTCTGTGTGATTCGTCAAATTAGCGTGTCAGTCGGCACTTCCAGTGGCATCACAGGAGACTTGCTTGGTCAGATTTTAGTCTCACGAATTGAGGCAAATATTCGCATTCCAGGTACATGGTAGCTCGAGCACTGGAATCATTTCTGAGATTCCTAACTCCAGCCAAAAGCTACCATACGCAGCAGTGTCATAAATATCAAGGATAGGGTAAGGTAAGGGTAGGTAATGTAAACCCCCTTAGTCACCACTAACCCCACCATCGGGTAAAACGATAATGGTGGTAATGGGGTTTTACAGGTGGGGCCTCATCGCTGAGAAGCAGCGAAATGTGTTGAAGAAAACATAAGAAAATAAATAACTTTCCTGCAACTTTATTCTCATAGGCCTATTATAGCTACGAAATGCAGTATTATAATATACAAATAAATAAAAGCAACACTCAATAAATAAATGGTATTTAAATAGCAAACATCAGAATAAAACAACTTTGTGCATGTTGTATGTAGTTGTTAACGCACATAGGGTTACTTCCCGTAGCTATGGCATAATAAACAAAACCAGGCCTTGTAAAACATGTGTAGTAGTTAGCTACGTATATTAAACTCAGGCTACTTATATTACCTATTCTTAACCCCAGATCAACTCCCAATGAGCAGCCGGTTGCAGTGTATTCTATCCCATGTCTAAACTGTCCTTGTAAGCACACAGTTCAGACTGGAACTACGCACGGATCGCGCATGCACTAGCATAAGCTAGCTGTGCGAAGAGTTGGGGGATTATCACAAGTGACTGCCCACACCTACGAAAGGGTCACGAAGTTAATTTCGCATCCACGGCGATGGTCACCTATGCCGAAAGCAAGACAAGCCGCGAATTGACTGAAGCCTGGGCCTCTGATGAGAACTCAGTCAATCGATATATCGCATCTGGCGCCAACATACAGAGCCCTGCGCAGTCGCCTCCAGACTGGCATCACTGGTGTCTGATTAAATCTTATCCTCTATAACTGTTGTTTATTTTGTTGCTGTTTTTATCTCTGACGGTAGACTCCAGTTTCGAATTCAAAAGCTCAGATGCATGAAGAAATGAATCTGCTGACGGAGCAGTTATTTTCTTTCCTACTTTTATATCTGTATCTTTTTGTGTGCTCGAGGTGACAGTTGTGCCGAAAATGAACCTGCTTTAGGCCGATAAAGTATTCCTGAGTATTATTGTTGATTCCATTATCTGGATGTCCGAGAACCGTTCTTGCCGATTTATTATTATCTTCCGATAACAGCTGGGATGAAAATGTTTCACCTTTTACACTTGGTTTTTGAAGATTGCCCACGGACCCGGGGCTCAATGACTAGAGCATTCGACTTCTGATCAACAGGTCGCTGGTTCGAGCCACGGGTGGGGCACAACCTGGGGTTTACTATGCCTGACCGATGAGCCAGCAATAGCCATTACAGTCTCCCTTGTCTTTTTTGGCATCGTGCATCTGTCTTTATTACTACTACCCGCTGTGCGGCTGCTAGTGGGGTTCAAGAGTGAGCCCCAAGGCAGAACTGGGCGAGTGAGTTCCGTTAGCGATGGGTGAGCGTTCGTCATTGAATGTCCACTTCTTCTCAACGCAGTGTTATGTCGTCAAGACCTGGGTTCACTTTCTCTTTAATTGGGCGTTGAGGTTGTTGACACATTGATGCTATCATTGCACCCGCCAGTCCACAGAAAGCCAAGATTGCCCAATAAATTTCTCCAAACTGCGCTTACTGATCACTGATGGTTCTCGTCAGACAGTGTGTGGCCTTTAGTAAACACTGGAGCTGATTATTTTACGCACTTTTCCAGGTCGTCAAAGCTTGGTTTTCGATTTTAACACTCCTCTCGTGATACTCAAACGGTCTGTGAGCTGCCTTCTACAAACACGATTTGCCACTAGGGATGATGGAGCGCGGCATAAACCTCATTATTCATCGTTGCTGCAGCAAGCACATTGTCAATGATGAAGCAGAATTTTTCGCCTTCTTTCTAGGCTTTATCAGTTAAATTCCAATCCTCGGATTTCTCTGGCTCTGCGCAAATTGAATTGGTCGACTTCGCAGATGTGTGGAGCATTTTTCACATATGCCAGTTTCTTAAGTATCTCCTGCTGGACATCCTAAAAAAGTTATCATGTTCTTACTCGGAGGGTAAAATCCCTAGTCCGTCTTCTCTTGCTCATTATTTCCTTCTCATATGCGTTACTAGCTGATGTTATGTCGCCGAAATATTTCTCCATTCAAGTTTGGGTTCATGGGTTTACCTTTCAAAGCTACCTTCTTTTCTGTTTCCACAAATTTTTACGGCTTTATTTAGTTAGCAATAGTACTGACTTCAGTATAAGCTACTTGTCGCTGTTTGATCGACTGCTACGGTTCTAGACTGAAGATCTACGGCAAAATGGATCTCTTCTACCAGGTCCGTGAATACCCCACCTAGGTGTTGTTTGCGGGTTTGAATGTCATTTTATTCTATTCCCTGTTCAGCATTCGCCTTCCCTTATGAGTACTTTCTTTATTCACTTATAGGCATCTCACAACTATCATCGAATTTCGACAAACTGGGAGCTAGTCTGAAGCGACAGCTGGATGACATGTCTGAGCGTATATCACGTTTGGAGGCACTGAGCCACACCTCACCAACGCCGGCTAACTGCGATCTTTCGAAGGCCACGTCGGGAGAGGAGGATCGAGGAAAGACCGCGTCTGGTGACCCCTAGAAACACGCGCATTTTGTCACCTTTTCCCTCTCTTCCACTCTCTCTCCCTCTCTCTATCCCACACACAAATAAATGAATCCTGAAATGAGGGCAAAAAAGGCCGCTTCCACACACGCACGCACACAAATAAGTGTACTGTCAGAACTCTGCCAAAGGTCTATTTCGCTGCTTTTCCGTTTCTTTGTGACTTCTCGTCGGCTTAACTCATGTGTCTTGTCGGCTTAACTCATGTTTCTCGTCACCCTCCTCTTTCCCTCTTTCGGCCTCTCTTCTCTCCTCCCCCGGATAATCACCTGGGGTCTGTGATTTAACTTCCCACTGTTCGCCCTTCTTGGCGGATATTTGATCACCGTTCATACCCTGCCCCTACCCCAATCACGTTCTTCCCGCAACTGCATTCAAGTCCATCTGAAATAAATAAGATTGAAGTTTCCGAAACTGCTAAGCCCTTACTTTCTGTTTCTTTTCCTACATTTGCTTGCCTGTGCTTCCGGTTTCTTCGTTAGGTGTGTGCGTGCGTGCGTGCGTGTGCGTTTGTTTGTTTGTGCTGTCCTTGTTGTTGTGCTTTGCTTCGTGAATTTACAAAAAATCATTTTTTGGCATATTTGGCAATTTAAAGAGTTTCATGAATAAGTGAGCATGCAGCAGCACCCCGCCATGTATAGTAGAAGAGGAGTAACTCGTGGAGTGTGTTTAAATTGACAAAACATCGCTGACTGATCGGACACTAGACCACATCCATTGGTCCAAACCTCCAATTAATAATGGAAAACCTGAGTTAAACGAAGACACAAAATGGGGATTGAAAGCGAGAGAAAAAGCGCAAATACTTAAAGCGTAAACATTCATGTCAAATGAAATTTAACTCAATCTATAGAAGTACATAAAGACGTTCCAGGTGAAAAGTTTGGGTAACTAAACAGCATGAGCATAGTGACGCTTAAAAATCTGTTTATATACTTTGCTTTTTAATATTATCCAATAATTTGAATAATATGAAGTATAATAGTAATTCGGTTGCCTGATTTTTGCTTGAGTTCCAAAATGATGTGTATATTTGTTGTAATTTTGCCGCATTTAAATTGTTCGAAATGCCGCTGACTAAGGTAAGGAGAATTCGCTTGGACCCAGAGATAGGACCCATGCAGGCACAGGAATGTCTATAAGGTAGCATGTGATACGGCCAGCCTGCGAATATGAACTTGGAATTAAATTCTATTATGGAATCGTAATCACACCTATTTCTGTGTATCAAGGAGAATTTCCTTCCGTAAAATTGCAGTTTGGCTATTGGCTCCGGTGGAGTTCGTTGGGTTGCAAGGTTTCCTTGAAATCTCAGTGAATGTTTGCGGTATTGAGTGCTCTCACTCGACTACCAAGAAAGATAGGTTGTATGCGTGTCTATAAAAACCTTAAAACTACGACAGTTCTTGAATACATTTACCTACAGTGGCTGACCTACCACATTCAATGTCGTTATCGAAATCAGAGTGGCTAGTTTAGTATAAAATGTGACCCTGGTGTTTTGATTTTTTTAGTGTATTTCATGCTCAGAAAACGTTTTACTAAAGTACACTGCCTTTTCAATTTGTTTGTTAAAGGATAATAGGTAAATGCTTTTAAAAAATATCTTTCTTTGAACTTTTTCATAAACACATAGAACAGACTCTAAATTTATGGGCAGTCGATTGAAAACAGTGAAAATCACGAAGTATTTTACCGGTATCTCAAGGACGGTGTGAAATTCCTTGTAATCCAACACCAGAACTACCTAGAAAGAAATTTGGCGTAAGCGAAGGTTTCTTAATATACACAAAATGGGATGTTTACGATTTCACCTGGCAATTTAACTGACAATTATAAGTCAGTAGCAGCGATTTTTCACGTTTTCGGAAACTGTCGCTTTTATATAAAAAAGTTGCTATTTCTAAAGAAATCAATAATAGTTTTCATATTTTCATTAGGTTTTAAATTCGCTTAAGGTTTTCATTATTATTTCAAAGGTTTGGTACATTCGTTGGTACCGGTTCTTTTGTAATTACGAATCTTTCGTAAGTTCGGCATTTTGCACTAGCTACATCACGCATTGCCAGTTTGAAGTTTTCAGGGGTTCGTCTTTATGTAGAAGGCGGTTGGAATGACATTCGTGGACTCATTCGAACAGGAACCTTAATCCCTGAAGTCTGTAACAACAACGAAGGTCCCTTATCAATATTCTCATTATCGGTTGAGAAATTATCGAACATTTTACCTATTTAATAGATACGGTAGTCGAGTACTCCGCCGACGAAATTTACGTATTTCATCTTTCAATAGGGTAGAGTCAAGGAAAAAATGGGAATCTTTGGCTCATTTATGCCGTTTCCTGGCAGATACTGATGATTTTCCTGTGGCAAACTAAAAACAATGCTTTCTTGCATCCTAATTTAAACATTTTCGTAATGTTTCCGTTGTACGATTATAAATGCACCAAACAGTGGCCATATAAATATAACAATATTGCTCAAGCTGTAAGTGCTGTGCCTGTTCCGTTTCTAAATTAGGCGTTAGCGCCAAA
Source organism: Schistocephalus solidus (assembly GCA_017591395.1). Taxonomy (NCBI): domain Eukaryota; kingdom Metazoa; phylum Platyhelminthes; class Cestoda; order Diphyllobothriidea; family Diphyllobothriidae; genus Schistocephalus; species Schistocephalus solidus. The sequence continues at coordinate 74,305 of WEDG01001600.1, forward strand.
TTGAGCGCGCAAAAAAATATTTTGCCATATGCTCAAAATTTAAAATTGCAGCTTTATGATGAGTCTGGAAATTATGGGTGTGTTACAACAGTTGATTCTTTGTGGACGTTATAACTGCATTCTCTGAGACGCAATTATGCAGGTTTGCAAACAACAATTTTACCAGATAAAAAAATATCCGATCTTCGGATAATAGTGTGTCTAAATCTTGTCTCGCCTTACTTGCTTCGTCAGATAAATACAGTTGCCAGAAGGCAGTAATTGTTTTGGTGCCTCCTCCTTGTTTAGGTTAATGCCTTCTGCATTAAAACTATTCAAGAATCGACATATTTTATTGCTATTAACTGACAAAATCATCTGCAAATGAGCTAACGTTGATTTTTCTACCAAAGCCATCCCTGAGTAAACTACCTGTAAATATCTTCTGCCTGAAAAAGTGAGCTTTTTACGGAACGCGCTAGGCTAATAGGTAATTTACGCAACAATTAAGATGCTTTGAAAAGATCCTTTAGACTTCTATATCACATTTCATGACATATATTACATACCTTAATGGACGTTCACAATTTATTATGACACCCTAAAATTTAAAGTCGGTAAATGCTGCTGCTTCACAGTTTTCGAGGCCGTATTTCTTCCTAGTTCGTGTGCTGTTGGTGTTCGAACGTTAGCCGCAACATTAGGAGTTTTTGAGGATTTTTAAACCTCGGGGATTCTATCTCATGGTGGCTCGTCGATACTTTTACCATACTTTGTATATCCCTGTTGACCAGCTTGCAGATTCTGTTAACGTACCTGCCAAAAATAAAAGCGTTATCGCTTTCCTGATTACTTTATGTTACTTAAAAGTTTTTATGGCATAGATATCTGTTTAGTTCTGCAAAAATTCCAATGTTATCTAATTGAAGAGTCAGTTTGCAAGCAGGTGTTTTCAGTACTTCATCATCGGGCCGTTACACATCCGTCACGACTCCATTGTTCATGTAATTGTACCGGTCTGATGATGAAAACTCTTGTTTTTCAACTGACATTTCAATTAGGTAACATGTTTAACATGACTGACGAAGACAAGGGAGACTGTGATGGCCATTTCTGGCTTATTAACTGTCCTCAGCCTGCCATACCCAACTCTACTAATTAATTGTGTCTGGTGGATTCTAGATTGATTGCTTATAAAATCCTGTTTGTCTTGTCAGCTTACTGTATCAGAATTTGTGGTTTCCATACGTTGCAATAGGCTACGCTGGTAACTTGATACAGGTGTGATTAAACTCATGGCTCCCGATGGGGCCTCGTAGCTCAGTTGGTTAAAGCGTTGGCTGTACCAAAGCCTTCCTCGTGCTTGCGTGGGCTCTAATCCCACCGAGGGTGCCGAGTTTTTCACAAGTGACTAAAACGAATTATTCAAATCTGCCAAAATACTCTACCAAGGACAGGGGAGAATGGAATGGTCATTTCTGGCTTATCAGCCGTCATTAGTCTGCCACACCAGGTGCTGCGACACCCGGGGCTCGAACTCGCGACCTGTTGGTTGGAATTCCAACGCTCTAAGCTACTGTGCCACGAGCTTGTTGTCTTGCCGGTTCCGATCGAGAGTATTAACTATGGTTAGTAAGTTAGCTGATGACGGCTAATAAGCCAGAAATGGCCATTCCAGTCTCCCTCGTCTCTGCCGGCAATATTCATCTGCCCGTTCTACTACTAGCCGCTGTGCGGCTGCTGGTGGGGCTCGAGAGTGAGCCCCAAGGCACGACTGGACGAATGGGTCCTGTAACCGCCCGGTGGCCGCCTACTTACCATAGATACTTTTTTTGTTTATTCTTTTTGACTGAAGTTTACTGGGAGCGCAGTCATATAAAGGTACTTGCTTGGTAATTTTGCAATTTTATTGTGTTAAGAACTGCAGAAAAACGGCCGGTCTGTGAAGGTACTTTAGCAGTTATGGTAAAACTCAGCTAAAGATCATGATGCCATGTAGAGAGACGGGAATGGTACCAGGGGTTAGACAGGACTACCGAAGTACATTGAAATCAGTATTAGTAGATGTCAGTAGATTCGGAAAAATACACGCTGCTAATGTTATGGCACCCTAGGTCAAGATACAGCTGACTGATTGCTGGAAAGGACCCGAACATGCGAGCTTCATGACAGAAGTCAACCTTGAACGGCTACTGTAATATATAGGTCTGTTTTTGTTCGGTGCCACTGCTGGCAACTGTTTGCTCACCCGTTAATGTAACCTGCTAACTTATGACTGCGCGTTCTGATTTTTTTAAAATCTGTAGTTAAGACTTTATACAAAAGAACAAGGGTGGCTGGCATGACCATTGGTAGTCTTTTCGTCGATGCCAGGCAGCCGAGCTCCTACTCGGAGCATGCCAGGCTTGATCCTGCGTTCACTCGGTCCGCATCGACGATGTCCTGGTGGCTGCGCTCATATGGTTATGAAAGATATCTCAAGTCATATCTGACTGCTGGAAAAAGTTCAACAACACGGGCTTCGTAGTAGAATCCCAACTTTAGGCAACTGAAACCTGTTGACCGGCATATTTTGCGATTATGTATCTAGGCGAAAATCTGTAAAGAGCCTTTAGTCACGCCAGTCTTCAACTGACCATGAATTAATCAAATGACTGACGGGCGGCTCGTGCAGGGTACAGGCGTCAAAACGGTTATCAAAACCGGTTTTTCCTGAAATGTTTTGTTCAGCGACCGAACAGATCCCTGAAAGTTCTACAGATTGCTTCATTCTACACGAATTGTACGGACCTGCCTAACTGTTGGTATTCCATCCATTATCGACTCAGCTGTATCGGCCCAACGAAAACTTTTGGAAAGTTTATTTATGTTTGCCAACAAATTTTCTTAATACCATGTAATCTTAGAGAAGCCAGTCCTCCCAAAACCCCTTGTCGCTCATTGCCTGTGAAGATTCCTCAATTCATGCAGTAAAAGGGGTATATGGGGCTCAGCCACTTCGCTCAAAACAGTGAATTCATGTAAATCCAAAAGTGTACTTCATGTTCTACTTCCAAGGATTCGCTTTTGTTGCCGTTGTCTTGACTGCTCTGCCTGGGAACCAGGGGCTATCAAAACAGGTCCTTCAACTGCACTTTCTACCGACTCTCTTTAGCCATGTTGTCTGGCAGTGCAATCCTCGAAAGCTCGTCCTTCCGGCATCCCGCATCCGATAATTCAGTGCTTTTGGTTGATATCCAATCTTTGGCTTTCTATCAATTATATCCTGGATGCATAATTGAAGCCTCGATAATGTCATTTCGCAGTAAGGCCTATCTTTCCTCCATGTAAGGCAGAGGAGCATCGTGATTTTCTGTTAAAAGCAAGGTGGCTGGCGACGTCTGGTCGAAGACCACCGACAGTTTTACTGCATTACCGTCGGTCAGCATTGAGCCGAATTTTTAGACGAAGTAATTCTCAGGAAGGGCTCAAGACCCGAGCGCAATGTGGCTCTCCTGAACACGTGGTCCGGGCTTTGCTAGCTGTCCCTTTCATGGTGGCTAGTCGGCGCATTCTTCGCCACAAAAAAAAATTCTAATGACCTTGCCAGCTGTCACTCGAAGGCTAGATTCGTGACTTTGAAGGTTGCCACATGAGGTTATGCCTCGTTGCCACCCATGATCGAGATTCGTATTGGAATTCTTTCTTACTATAGCCTGTATGATACGCTCAGTCGTGTGAAATCCGAAACCCCCTTTCATTGCAATTTCATAAGCATGTGAGTAGGACCTTGTAACCCCTAAACCGGCCACGTGGTAGATGCGTTGGACCAACACGGGGGCCACATTAGGCACGGCAGGTGTTATTCGGGTTGCGCTCCCATAACAAATGCCGAACATGGAGGTGTGGTAGCACGCCTTGGGGCGGCTAGGGCTTAGGAGACCCAGCCGCGCCAGCCACCTGCGTCCTCTTCTGCCTCCGGTCTTCTTGACTCTGTCTTGACACCGGGCTCAGGTGGGGGAGGAGGAGAGAGTGCGGTAGCTGCAGCGCAAGACTACTATCACTTAAAACTAATTCACGCGCATGTCACTGTCCCTGCACCACCCTTCCATGGAGCATACGGTGGACATCGTCGGACTACGACGGTCGAACTGTCGTCGGGTAGGACCTGCGCCGTACGTGTGTGGCACCTGTCCTTAGGCTGTTTAGTTTTGCCAGATACTGCAGCCACGTCCATCTCCAGGCGCTTTGACTTCGTCTAGATTGTGGCTGTTAGGAGGGAGCGAGTGGAGGCTACGTCTGGCTGTAAAAAAACTGCACCTGTAAGCTACAGCTGCACCTGGAATGGCCATTTCTGGCTTATTAGCCATCATCAGCCAGCCGTACCCATATCCATTCTGCCTATATCTCTGCCGCCGTGCAGCTGCTGGTGGGGCTCAAGAGTTAGCTCCAGGGCATAACGGGAAAAGAATGTTCCGTAACTCGATCGGTGAACGCCCGTATACCATAATTGATGTACCTGATCGCAACCGATCGGACAGCGAGTCCGTGGCTCAGTGGTTACGGGGAGAGGGTGGGCTTCTAACGAACAGGTCGCGAGTTGAAACTCAGGTATTGCGAAAGTTGTGGTTGGATATGGCTGACTGATGACGGCTAATAAATCAGAACCGGCCATTCCAGTCTCTTTTTGTCTTTTTCGTTAATGTATTTCTGCCTCTAATATACCAGGTACTCAGCAGCTGATTGTGGGGCTCAAGCGTGAGCCCGAAGGCAAAACGGGACGAGCATGCCCCTCTATCATTATATTAGGATCTCAGCCCTTGCCAACCTTGAGTTTGGATATGTATGTTTGACAACGAAAGCGATGATAGTAAGATCATCCATGTTCATTCCAGTTCTCCTATCTCAACCAGTTATACTTGCATATGTGCCTATGTTACTTTGCTTTGCTCGGTCCTGCTCCTCTGTTTACGCAAGATTTTTTACCCACCGCACATCCTACACTCCAGTAGAACCACACGATGACCTCTCACGCCTCCAAGACCTCCCCTGACAGCGAAAGTTCCACCACCGAAGATTCTACCGCAAGCTTCAAGTCTGGCGTGCGCTCAAAAGACTGCGGTCGTGGCGCCCATTCGCACTGTAAGTCCGAGCTGCAGAAAGAGGAGAGCATTAAGCTGGCCGAGCGCATGGCTGAAGCGCTGGCCAGAGCCCGGTCAGATCCAGCTGCTGCAGCGGTGGCCGCGTCGGCGGCCAAAAGACAGGCACCTTCCTCAGCCCTGGCCTACTTGATGCACAATAATATCATGAAGCGTACCCTGCACACCGGTGGCGGCAGCCTAGCGCCGCTGCCGGACGAATGCCGGGCACCCGGTGGTGGTATCGCCTATCCACGTGAGACCAAGTTCATTTTTGACTACCGTATTCGTGACCCTGACGAGCCCGATGTCTTCCTGGATGACACGAAGAAGTACGGCAAACGGATGGAGCTTTACTCAGGCAAGGATTTTCAAATAGAGGTGGGTGGCTTCTGTTGTTTATTTTTTTGTTTCATACGCACTTCCGTTCTCCTTTTCGCTTTGCAGGGCAGGTCGGGCCCCAGGTTGGTTGTCGAAAAACTGATTTCGCACTTTCAGTCGTCACTTATCTAGGAGTTTTCTAGTATTTGGCCGCCTGTTTGCAGACCTGGAATGTGGATCTACTCGACCTGAGATTCGGTGAAGTGGAGTGAAGCTTTACATCAGGGGGTTGGGGTGGCGATAAATTCCGATGCAATATCGGAACGTCACGGATTAATGTGATTCAACTCACGGCTCCCGGTGAGGGCCTCGTAGCTCAGTTGGATAGATTGTTGGCTTTATTAAAGCCTTCCCCTTGCCGGTGTGGGTTCTAATCCCACGGAGGCTGCCGAGTTTTTTTCCCATAGAAGTCAAATGAATTATTTATCTTTCGTCATAACTAAAAAGTTTAATGTGCACAACTCAAGCTCATAAACGCATCCCACTGAGGAAAAACATTTATTTTAGCAAGGTCTTCTAGTAAAAAAATGAGGAACAAATTCGAACACTAAGGAAATCAGTTGATTTGCCGGAGCTTTTTCATTTTTGCCTGAATTTATACTTATGGGTATGCAAAAATCAACGAAACAAACTGCTTAGATAGTAGAAATTAATAAAATACTCCTTCCGTGACTGGAAGTCTCTTTTTCATCGACAACATTTCAAATGCTTGGATTCAAATGTGATTTGGCATTGATGCAACATAGGGGGGGGTTTATGTGGAATCTGTTCTCTAATGTACAACCATGCTACAGGTTATTTTCGCCTACAGTAAACATCTTTTCCGAGTCTACAAAACCCACAAATTGTTTAACCTTCGGTAAACACTTGCAATAATTCAACGTAACGGATTCGGCCTGCCAACAGAACCCCGGTAAAGTTTCTTGATATACTGGGCAGAGTATTACTAGGTGAATTTGGCACTTGATGGCCTCGGTGGGTTCGAACCCACACTAGCAAGGGGACGGCTGTTTGTTGTTTGCTTCCACTTCTGAAGATTTGGCGGCCGGATTCATTCAACCATCTCCCCCAACTTGTTGCCTTCACAGTTTATCGTCCGTATGATATATTCCTGTCAGTCTGCTAGACAGCAGGTATCTCGTGGGTTATTGTTCGAGTGTAGGGAATGGCTAAGACTTGATTCAATGACGCCATCCTTGTAAGCTGGCCTTCCGAGCCGATTCTGTCAGTTGTGCGCAATTCTTCCTATACTTACCTGTCTCTTTCACTTCTCGCTACTATGTTTTCTCAATACCTTTGTCTTATCGCCTCCTTTTGCATGCAGTTTTGGGAGCGATGTCTGGGCACCATGTTGATAGGGGAGGTAGCTTCCTTCCTTGTCCCGGCGCGTTGTCTTGTCTCCTTCCCCGCGGTGAACAAGAAGTTGCGGGACTACATGCTCAACAAGGGAGGTCCCGGCAGCGCTGGGGGAGCTCCAAAGCACACCTGTGGCTTTATGAGTCTCCGTGAGCAGGGCGGTCTCGGATATCCCGATCTAGATGACCTCATGACCAACCCCAAAACCCTGGAATTTATTTTTGAGCTTATTTCGTAAGTCGGACCATTAAGCTGCCTATTTTAGATATTTTTGAAAGCTGCTGCATATTTTTTAGGGGAGAGTGGATAAGCGCTGCGATTTAGTAATGCTGTTTCCTTTTCGCAAAATAGTACCCCAGTCTTTCGCCTACGGACAGGGGCACGATAAATAGCCAGGTTTTGAGCTTCCTTAGCAGTATGTGGTAACCACGACGCTCTATTCTGGTTGAGGCTTCATCCGGGAACTCTAAACAGCAATGCACCGGTGGTAGATATGGCTGTATTAGATGGTCGATTGCGCCACTTGCCCGTAGCAGACAACTGACCGGTTTGAACCGTACCTGGGGCTTGGAAATGGGAATAGAGACTAAGATCGACAGCTCAGCACATTTTCCTCACTATAAACAATCTGACTCGCTTAAAGCTGTCGCAGAGCGTCAAAAGACGCTGCTTGGAATGTTGCCAACTGACGGGATAACTCGGACCGCGTGGTCAGCCCAGTGTGTGCTTGCATGGAGGAGCTGGCTGGTGGACTGAGAGCCAGACTGCAGTGGCTCCTTCTTAATGTGGCCTCTATGGCTGTCCCACTCCGTTTGATGCGGGACAGATTTCGTGGCACGCTTATGGCTGCTCCGGCCGCGCTAACCACCTCTAACCTCTCCAGCCTCCGATCTTCTTGAGCATGACACGGAGTCCGGGCCGGGCAGGAGGAGAGAGTGCGGCAGATGCATCACAAGTCTACTCGCACTGGGCAAGTCAACCTCTCCGCATCGACAGGCTGTGGGGCACAGGATGGACCTCGTCGGCATCGATGGTCCAACCGTCGTGTTTGACAATTGAAAGTCGCAAACATTGACGTCCACCGCCTGCACCTTTGGCTTGATCCTGAATTGATTTATACTGGGACGAACTTTTGAAGCATCTACTATCGTTGCAATCTTATTCACGCGCAATTCACCGTCTCTGTGCTCTGGTATATTTGACAGGATGAAGCTAGTCAGAATGGACGTTCAATCTGTCATTAGATGATCGATACAGTTTGCCATACTTGCGAATTTTATGCGTCACTGACTTGCCGAAGAAATTACCAACCACCTCAAACTGTATTGCCTCTGTATGATTGGTGGTCCTATGTCCGTTGGGCTTCATTTTGTTGTTGATGTCTAACAGAAGTGTCCGAGAGACGTCACACCCTGCACTATCTCTGACATCCGTAGCTGGCGTCTCCGTCTTTCCAAATGCTGCCTCGTCTTACCTGGGGATTCGCAACTCTATACGGAGGACTACAGTAACTTATTCGACACAATACCTGCTTGTGTAGTTAATTAGAAAACAACAGACTTTCAAGCTACAATCCTGGCATCGTTATATAGCAAGTAAATTTCTTAAAGGCTGAACTATTCTGAATGAGAAACTCGCGCGTTCGCTCGGGAAAGAAATATCGACGAAAGCCACATACACCTCCCACACATAAGGTTTTTTTAAGTTGGACTTCCAATTCCCCACTCCCACCATCTTACGCCAACACCGCACGGTTTCATTGCCATGACTGACAGACTGCACGCCCTCCTCTGTCCTTCGCTGGTCGACTGGCTTTTTTACCGGCATTATCCTCCTCATGGCCACTTGTGCATTCGCATAAATCTCTGTTTAGTTGCTGGTTGGGCTCGAGGGTGAGACCTAACGCAGAACGGGACAGGTGAGTTCCGGTAAAGATCAGTGAACATTCATCAATGGATGTTGATACTCCCAATATAAACCGGAACGACAATGATCCCCGTGTCTCAATGGTTAGAGCGTTGAACTTCTGATCAACAGGTCTCGGGTTGGAGCCTTGGGTTGTGCACCACCTGGGGTTGGGTATGACTGGCTGATGATGGCTATTGAGCCAGCAATGGCAATTCCAGTCTCCCTTTACTTTGTTGCTAATACCACCCAGCCTTGTCTTTGCTGGTAGTGCTTATCTATCTATAACCCTAGCCACTTTGCGGTTGTTGGCGGGGCTCTAGAATGAGCCCCAGGGCAGAACGGGATAAGTGAGTTCCGTTAGGGATCGTTGAGCGTTCCTCTATGAATTTGCGGTATATATTGGTAGTGACGTGTCTCCCAAACTCTCCAACCCCTCTTCGATTCGTTATCTATCCTTGTCTTTCTCCTTATCTGCGCTCAGTGATTCCACATCCTCCTTAATATTTGTTTGTCATTTGCTTGAGTTTCTTCTAGTAGATTTTCTGCGTTCGTTCGATGGTGGCATTTACTTTTGACTTCAACATATTTCCTCTACTAATTAAGCATATTTGCCCCAATGGGGCTGACAAACTTGGAACATGAAGGATCCTCCTCGTAGTCTGCATTTGGTGATTGCTCGTGTGTTCGCTGGTAGATCAAAGCGAGACACCGTTCAAAAATTATTTCGTTCAGGGCTGCATTACTCGTTTATTTATGCACACCAACTTCGTTACTTTAAAGCGTGGATGGCAAAATTTGCATGAATTTGCAAAAATTGCTTAATCAATCGGAAACTGGCCTAAAGGCATCGAAAAATGCTCAAGTATTGAGAACTGACTACCACCTAAATGAAATCTCAAGTGAACTACTCCACACAACATAGCATCGATTAAAAAATAGAAAGTTTATCAAGCACTGTGGAGCTTTCAACAGCCCAAATATGCATGCATTAAATTACGACATAATGCATGTTTATGCAACTAGCTAAATACATAAAATAACATCTAAAAAAATGTTTCAAAAGCTTTTTTTACCTTTGATTTTACCTATCCTCCTGGTGTTATTGTCTTGTCAATCACGACAGTTATTGTCTTGTCAATCACGACTGCCGAATATTTTAGTATCTGTCTTAAAATGTTGTTATGAGATTTCGATTTAATTTTTCAGTTCTTATACTTTTCTAGATGCGGTTCACTAATGCGTCCATGTTACTTTACGAATAGGACCGTTACGTGAATAAACCTTTCCGTCAGATAGCATGTGGGGAAACCAATTTGTGACCAAGCAATTAAAATAGATCTGGCAAAAGCAATCTTAAGTACAAAATTTTCTCTATGTCAAGCGTTTGTCTCTTCCGCAACATTGCAGTGTGTTTTTAGTGACGATGGAGTTCGTTGCGTTTCAGGGCGTCCTTAAAGTGTCTGTTAATAATTCGCGGTTTTAAGTCTTCTTGATCGGCTGTCAAGACCGACTGGTTTTTTAGTTGGTGTCTATCAAAACCTTCAAATTAGACAGTTCTTGAGCACGTTTGCCTAAATATTGATTTACGAGTTCTTCATGTAGATGGTGATTTGGGTGATATTTGTGGACTCATCCAAATATTCAACCTAATCATTGAGGAACATTGAACGTTCACAACGAGGGCATGTACTACATATGCCGATGATCGGTTTAAAATCCGCCCTCAATAATATACCTGTTCAAAGGTTATTATAGGCTATTTCACTGAAGGACGTCGCTTGCTTTACCTTTTTACAGAGTAATGTCATAGAAAAGTCTGAAACTTCTGGCTCTTCACTCTGCCGCAAATGAAAAAACTCAGTATATTTGCTATCTCATGAGATGCCGACCGAAATTCAGAAATGTGTTTTTATTCAAAAATACTTACTTAAGTAGGTTTGTCATATTAATCATCGTATGGCCTTATTTCATGATATCTAAATCATGTCAGGATACCCGCTTTAGATCGAGTTTCTTTTCGGATGTCTGAAGAAAACTACACTGAAAAATGACTAATTGATTACTACAATTTTGTCATTGAGTTTCGATGCTGTTATAAATTCAGATGTATTTTGTAGCAAAAATATGCTCGAACATATTTTTTCTTGTATTAATTTGGTAGCAACTTGCGTTTTCTTCATTTTTTATGTTTGATAAAGGAAATCTTATGGTTTTAAAAGCGTTTCTAATTATAAGCTTTTTAAGACTCTGAAATTTCCATTCATAAAGCGTCGCAACTGTGCATTTATTATTGCTGCTTATAAAGTATGCAACTTAGTCCGAATCAATTTCAAAATTTATGAATACTTTGTGAGATCTTCTTTATAGCATAGAGTATTGTGTGATTTACCTTAGAATGTGTACAGCATGCGGTTTGGAAACCCTGGATGTAAGTGTAACGGTCGGTAGGGTGCGAAATGATTGAGCAGTTGATAATGTTTTAAACTCGAAGGAGATCCTCTGCGCTCCCATGAGGGCGTTCATGTTTTCTATAAATTATACTTGATTTTATAAATGCCTCGAAAATCGATATGAGAAACGCATACGCGTTAAGTATTCACAGTTTAGAATGTAATTTTCCAGGCGGTCGGAAAGAAGCTCGTTGTAAAGCAAGCATCCTGGTGCGACTGGAATATCGAGGGATTATGCTGCGTGATAATTAAGCAAGTAATTTTGAACCTAAAACGTATTTCAGAATTTCTGTTAACAATTTCATAAGAATGGCCATCTACTTTAAAAAGCAGTCAATTAAACATTCCGAAATCTTTTGTACGGTCGTGGGCCTGCATCTTCGTACTCCTATCCGGTAACGCGAGATAAAAACTACCACAGTTCGAACACTTACTTACTGGAAGTACTGTTGATATGTTATTAGTATTAACCAAAGTCCACTAACGGAGTGTGCCTCGTGGTACTGGTCATAGGTGGGCGCGTCGCCGTACGTAACTTGCATGCGGCAATAAAACTGAATTTCAATTAAGTTAGAACTTTTTGGCAAATTGATCCCATCTAAATTAATGCTCCGCACAGTTGCAGAAGTATGGTCTAGAACGGTTTTTAACTAATTAAATTGCCCGACTTTAAGTTAACGTTGAATTCCCCTCAAATATGTCAACTTTTTCACTCCTAAAATTACGTGGACATACAGTACGTTGTCTGCCTTATGATGACGGAAATAAAGGTGATCAATTGTTGGCAGCTAAAAGGGTGCGCATTGTAGTTATTCGCGTAACGTATTCTAGAAATGTCCTTCGAAAATAATTTTATCAGTTGCAATTTTCACAAAACGTTCAGCGCAAATCAACCGTACCTTGTATTCCGGCGACCTCCTGTGCTAATGGCTATCCTAAACTAAGTTTGCGCATCTGCGCGTATTTTACTCTGAGAAGAGAGTAATCTGAATTTGAGGTTTACCAAGCGGAACTTGCCCCACTTGAAAAATGCATTCCTTTCCCAACTTAAATGAGATGAAGAAAGGTGCAAGAAGGCCCGTCATTTTTTGGGTACTTTGACATTTTATTAGCATTCGGCTTTCTCAATTTGCTCTTATATGTTATTATTGATGGACCTTCACCAAGATCTGTTAAATTTGGAGCATCTAGTAAGGTTCCTTTTGTATGATCTAGATAGGATAGCAGTTGTCAAAAGACCTTATGGCCACTCTGTCGCGCACTCGCACTCTTAGAACCGGGTCTGAAAGTAAACATCTACTGCGAAAAGCGTTCTAATATGGAGAGAACAGTGATTTACTTAGTTTGAAGCAAAAAAATTATCCCTATTTTTCATGGAAGTCAAAAAATGGTCAAGCTTCTCCATTTTTACTTTGACTGAATCCAGAAAAAATAGAAAGTACGTAAACATCTGTCGGCGAAATATTTAAGTAGAGCGCTTTTTACAAGGACTTAGTAAAGAAAAATTTTTATTGACCTTAGGCCTATTATTTGCGGATATTCTTTGTTGGCATTCATTTTTCTGGGTGATTAGTTTTCATTTATGCTGGATCTATGGATGCAAACGGTCAGCTGCATTAGAATGTCCAAGAACTCACTACTTCGGTAAATGCTTTTAAGAGATATATCGTTTTGAAGGTTGTGATAAACACATAGAAAAGAATCTTCCTTTAGGGGCAATTGATTAAATACACAGGAAATCGCGAAGTATTCATCACTAATCCAGGGATGATCTGAAACTTACCGTAATCCAACACCAGAAATACTTTTAAAGAAATTTGACGAAAGGGAATTTCTCCTAGTATACACAGAATGGAATTTTTACGAATGCACCTGACAATTATTTTTAAATTTCGTAGTCACTGGCCGATCTATCAACTTGTGATCTTATTAAAAATGTACTCCTATGATGTTCCTATTGTCGAAATCAAGCAAAAACCTATTTTTAGTCAAGCGCACTTCAAACCGCCTAGAAAGGCAAGGAAAAATGTCCGTTCTCGTGAAATCGTTTTGGAATCTATACTCAAATTGCAGGCCACCCCCATGATATTCTTTTATTCTTGAAGGATATTTAAATGTTAACTGCGATATAGGGCTATTTTAAAATATAATTATACTTAGGAGTTGCAACAACCGGGGGTTTTTATTGCTGGCTGATGACGTCTAACAAACCGCAAATGACCATTCCAGTCCTCCTTATTTTTGTCAGTGAAGACGGCTTTAAACAGCTAATTACACCTTCTCCTACTTCTAATGTGTTAAATGGAAACAGAATAGAGCGTCCCAATGCCCGTGGAATACTGCAGGCTAACATTAAACTCCACCTGTGGTAGAAAAAGGGACTAAACAAACCCTTACTCTCTAACTCTGTAATGCCGCTTTGATGTCTAAAAGAGCTTAAAATGCCATGTGTGCATCCGTTAAAAATTGTTCCTTACCAGAATGAATATTTATTAGGCTGTTTAAGCACCCTTAACAATGTGCGTGTTTATGCGCACTTATAGTTGCGAAGATTGTCGGTTGGCGATTCCTTGGTGGTGATAATTTGTGCGCCTTCATTAACGCACATAGGCTTCTATCTGCCTCTGCGGGTGCATACAAGTCATATCTAAATTTTCTACCAACAAAACGTGTAACTTATACCTCACAGGCGCCCCCCCGTTCAATAGCTGATTTGACCATATTCCTGTTTGGTCAGACATGGATGACGCCTCCTCAGCGCCGTTTGATTAGTATTCAGAAATGAACTCCAATTTACGGTACCAGCTCTGTTATTCTGAATTTGGGAAAATTTGTGGCAAAAATGGACCTTATCGACAGCTCTTTCCAGTCAAAAAGGAGCTAGCAAAAAGGGCTTACTCTCTCAAAAACCGACTTCTGATATTCTGGATTCCTTTGCGTTGTTCTCATTTTATTCTTGAAATTAAAACTTCGACTGACATTTACCTCATAATACTGTGACTGCTATCACTGCCCTTAAATCATCCCGCAGCCTGTGATGGGAATACATAATCCTTTGATAGGCATCGGCGTCTATCAACTATAACTTCTGACAGATTTCGTTCTTACCGTCCGTCTCCCCGGTCCCACATCCTCACGTTTTGACTTCGCAGTAGCTAGAAGGTAACGTTTTAGGTGACACTGTTTTCAATGGTGGCGCCAAGCAAGTCTGCCTCGTTGCTTTCTGTTCGTGAAAACAATGTAAACAGTTGAGCAATGCCGATAAAGACACTGGAGACTGGAATGACCATTTCTGGCTCATTAGCCGTCATCATTCAGTCATACCCAACCTCAGGTGGTGTCCCACCCGGGGCTCGAACCCGCGACCTGCTGCTCACCTTTTACACCAGTGCTAACAATGGTTTGAAAGCAGTTGGCTGAGGAAAATATACCAGCTGTGTAATGGATTTTACATACATGTTGTGGATTCGTTGATGAACGCTCACTGATCGCTAACGGAACTCACTCGTTATGTTCTGTCCTGGGGCTAACTCTCGAGCCCCGCAAGCAGCCATGCAGTGGCTACTGTCATAGGCAGATGATACTTGCCGGCAAAGACAAGGAGACTGGAATGGCCATTTCTGGTTCATTTGTCGTCATCAGCCAGTTATAACCAACCCGAGGCTGGTAGAGTGGGACTATTGCATTCCGTTAGTGATCGGGTAGTGTTCATCAACGCGTGTAAACAGTGCCTATTCTCCCTTTTTGCAGTGCTGACCCCTAACTTCACGCTGCCTACACAGAAAGATTGGGATCTGTTTTTACAGAGACGAAGAATCGGAACTAATAGGATAGTCGCGACTGAATAGGCAGACTTGAGCTGTGTCATCTATGTGGAAATTTAAACTATCGCTTCTTAGCGTTATTTGCGTCCCAGCTCTTCCTTCACCTGTCGCTTCAGCGCGCATTATTGCGCTCAGAACTCCCACTGGTTTCCAGGTCCTGTCTCCTTCCGTATCGATTGCGACTGTCTCCCCTCTCTTTACGTTGCCGCCTAGATTGGTGAGCAAGTTGCATTGGACGAGTTGTCCCTATGAGCTCTCACTGCAAATCCCATTCTCGTTTGTTTTCCCTTTGCTGATCGTCTTCTCCGTATTTAGCTGTAGAACGGGAATTGTAAGGGAAAACATGAACTTGTATAGTAGGGCTTAGTGATGCCTTTCACTTCGTTCACCATTTCGTCGTCAGATTCAAGGTCCTTTATCAATCTGCTTTGCTTACTGTAAGCGATTTATTGAGAGCCTCCTGTCGGTGCGTCCGTCTTGATTATTGATTTGAACGCGTTTAAGCGCCCCTTTTACCCGATTACTGGTGTTCTAATGCAGGTATCCAGCACGCAACGCCTGCGCTCTCATCAGGGTACTCGCCTGTCTCGTCAACCAGCAATATGCGGTCACCTGCAGCCAACCCGTTATATATATACGTTTGGATTAGCCCTCACGCACTAACGCCAGTGCGGGCGCCGCCTCTTCGTGAACTTTGCCACCCATTCGGAGCTTGTTTGCTTTGGGAGGTCAGTAGCTCGGTGTGCGCCCATTCCTGTTTGAATAAGCACCCTATATGCATCGACGGAGCCTGACAGGTGGCGAGGCTCTGCTGAACTTCGGTTTAATGCTGTGCTTATGACCCAACTTCTAGACCCCGTCTGTAGCCCATCTGCGCCGTGTATGATTGCATGTTTGTGTTTCCAGCCTCATCTGGTAGTCAGGGTTATGACTGGCTGATTGAATGCAGAACGAGCCCCAGATCGTCAGTGTCAATCTACTCGCATTGTCTGTCCTCCTTCCCATGGCTCATGGCACATGCTGAAAACACACTTTACCTTCTAAGGGACTGCGTACGAGCAAGTCAAAGGTACGCGGATTGGATCACTGCTATCCGGTTTCATCGCTGAAGCGTTGGCAATTGCTACCTGCAGGCCAAAGTTTTGGACGCGTTAGGTGGACAACACTTTCGTCGTCCTTAAACGGGAACTGGTCTCGAAATTCCACGCTCTCCTGAACTCTGTTTTCCGGGTATTTGAATGCACGATGGAAGCAGAGAAGACTACTCAGATAACGTTCCTGGACGTCCTCTTTC
The DNA here is from genome assembly GCA_017591395.1 of Schistocephalus solidus. Taxonomy (NCBI): domain Eukaryota; kingdom Metazoa; phylum Platyhelminthes; class Cestoda; order Diphyllobothriidea; family Diphyllobothriidae; genus Schistocephalus; species Schistocephalus solidus. Next base: position 90,614 of record WEDG01001600.1, read on the forward strand.
ATCGCAAGGCAAACGGGAGCCTAAAGATAACGGCAACTGACAAAGTAACTGAACTCCACTAACTGCGTCAGATTTTCACCGCCATCGGGTATCCCCGCAGCTTTATAGAACGCAGTTAACGGTCGACTTCAACTAGAACGCCAACTGCAAGTCAACCATAAGTCTGGCGGGCGCTACCATACAGTGCAAGCGCATACGAGGCAGTTGCTCGCCTCTTGCAACTATTGCGTATCGACATCGCCCACAAACCTGCCGCAACAATCAGACGTCTGTTCATAAAACCAAAGCTCCCCTGTCGTGAAGCAAAACGGCCAATATCGTCTACCAGATCCAGTGCAGTTTCTGTGTTGTGAACTATGTCGGGCAACCCGGCAAGAGATTGCAGACCCGCGTGAATGAGCATACAAGTGCAGTGTGAAGAATGGATCAACTCTCACCGGTGGCAGAACATTCTGCAACTTCTGGACATGCCTTCGCTTTCCAAGACGCTACATTTCCGGATGAGGGAGGGACAAAACGGTCAGAGAGACGCTCGAAGCCCGGAACACCTCTACTATATCCACCAAACGCTACGTAAATCTGCCGGCACCCTACCGAGCTCTATAGACGCAGTTCAGTAAGCCGGACCGCGGGCGAGAACTCCGACCAGACACGACGGTAGTCCAACTCCCAGGCCAAGTGAGAACACGAACTGGCGTGGACGATTATCGGTCGCAAACCCAGGCGGAGGGCATTCGATGGCGAACACAATCCCATGAGACCACCTACCGGGTCTGAACGCAGACGAACGTCAGCATCCGTCAGGTATACACGACGGTGACGGGGTTTGCCAGCCCGACAGCAGCCGAGACGTTAACACCGGCGTAGCAGCCACCACGCACACGTTTACGGACAGATAAGAATGTGGCACGAAGGCGATCTACGCAGAAAGCGTAGAACAAATACAGACAATGCGAACGACAGCAATGGCCGTTGTCATCCCGACAACGCCCCCGCCCAGACGAAAAGAGGGGGAAGAACCTGCGCCCTCACCACGGTAATCGTCGACCACACTGTGCGGCATGGGCTCATGACCTTGATGTCGGCGGCGTGCCGGACCAGTATCACAAAAATAAATGCTGTAACATGCAGTACGCAAATGACCTCTGACGATGGCTGCCTGTTTGCTTTCGAAATGTCAGGACAATAAACCCACGGTTACTGTGATTGCCTTACCTTCTCAATTATGTCCGGGAAAGTGTATTTTCCCTAATAAGCCAGAAATGGCCATTCCGGTCTCCCTTGTTTTTGTCGGTTCCATTTCATCATATGCTACACGTCGCTATGCGACCGCCTGCGAGGGCTCTAGTCTGAGCTCCAGGGCGCAACGGAACATACATGTTCCTTAAGCAGATCGATGAGCCCCACACTATCATCATATTCCCGATCACAACCGACAAAACAACGAGCCCGTGGCTCAATGGTAGAGCTTTCGACTCAAATACCAAAGGTCGCGGGTTCGAATCCCAGGTGTGCCACACTTGGGATTGGGTATGACTGGCTGATGACGGCTAATAAGCCAGAGATGGCCATTCCGGTCTCCCTTGTCTTTGTCGGTTCCATTTCATCATATGCTACACGTCGCTATGCGACCGCCTGCGACGGCTCTAGTCTGAGCTCCAGGGCACAACGGAACATACATGTTCCTTAAGCAGATCGGTGAGCCCCACACTATCATCATATTCCCGATCACAACCGACAAGACAACGAGCCCGTGGCTCAATGGTAGAGCTTTCGACTCAAATACCAAAGGTCGCGGGTTGGAATCTTAGGTGTGCCACACTTGGGATTGGGTATGACTGGCTGATGATGGCTAATAAGCCAGAAATGGCCATTCCGGTCTCCCTTGTCTTTGTCGGTTCCATTTCATCATATGCTACACGTCGCTATGCCACCGCCTGCGAGGGCTCTAGTCTGAGCTCCAGGGCACAACGGAACATACATGTTCCTTAAGCAGATCGGTGAGCCCCACACTATCATCATATTCCCGATCACAACCGACAAAACAACGAGCCCGTGGCTCAATGGTAGAGCGTTCGACTCAAATACCAAAGGTCGCGGGTTCGAATCCCAGGTGTTCCACACTTGGGATTGGGTATGACTGGCTGATGACGGCTAATAAGCCAGAGATGGCCATTCCGGTCTCCCTTGTCTTTGTCGGTTCCATTTCATCGATATGCTACACGTCGCTATACGACCGCCTGCGAGGGCTCTGGCTCGAGCTCAGGGCACAACGGCTACATGTTCCTTAAGCAGATCGGTGAGCCCCACACCATCACCATGCAGCTCGGATCAAAACCGACTCGATAAGATCGAGCCCGTGGCTCAAATGGTAGAGCTTTCTGGACTCAAATACCAAAAGGTCGCGGGTTGGAATCTTAGGTGCCGCTTACTTCTGGGATTGCATGACTGGCTGATGATGGCTGGCTCGCGAGAAATGGCCATTCCGGTGTCCCTTTCGCTCTTTGTCGGTTCCATTCTCTACCATGGTGCTACACGCTCCGCTATGCCACCGTTCGCGAGGGCTCTATTCGAGCTCAGGGCACATGTTCGGAACATATGCATTGTTCCTGGCGGTGACTGGGTGAGCCCCACACCATCATCATATTCCCGATCACGCAAACCGATGCAAAAACAACGCGGTTTCCCGTGGCTCACCTGGTGGTAGAGCGTTCGGACTCTAACGTACCAAAGGTTTCCAGTTCGAATCCAGGTGCCACACTTGGGATCGGGTGGCTGGCTGATGACGGGCTAATAAGCCAGAAATGGCCATTCCGGTCTCCTTGTCTTTGTCTGTTCCATTTCATCATATGCTACACGTCGCTATGACGACCGCCTGCGAGGGCTCTAGTCTGAGCTCAGGGCACAACGGAACATACATGTTCCTTAAGCAGATCGGTGAGCCCCACACTATCATCATATTCCCGATCAAAACCGACAAAACAACGAGCCCGTGGCTCAATGGTAGAGCGTTTGACTCAAATACCAAAGGTTGCGGGTTCGAATCCCAGGTGTGCCACACTTGAGATTGGGTATGACTGGCTGATGACGGCTTATAAGCCAGAAATGGCCATTCTTGTCTCCCTTGTCTTTGTCGGTTCCATTTCATATATATATATATATATATATATATATATATATATATATATATATATATACTGAATATTTGAGGTAGTATGCATTCCGAGATGATAAATGAAGAAAGAAGGCTCGTCGGAAAATCGAGGTTTACTCGTGAATTTTCAAGCTGGTTACACCAACCCGTCGTCAGACGAAATGAGAAGTAAGTGTTGGGATTGTTACGCTGGAGGGTTTATGGGCAGAGAGATTACATCAACAGACTGACGCCATGGGGGGTTTGGGGGGCGGTGAATCCTGTTACGATAGCTGTCGCGTGTAAGGGGACGGGTGCTAGAGTTATGATAGCAAGTCAAGGGGCGGGAGATGCAGAGTCAGCGAGGTTACACTTGGCTGGGCACAGATAAGCAGATGTTGATTTTAAGGTGTGCGCAAGTCAGTGGACCGTGCACGCAGACCGTCGTAATGCGCATCCAGATCGACGTGGCGGTTGATACTGTTTGTGCCGGAGGGCCAAGCTCCGAGGAATTCGCGTGCCTGTTTGGTGCTGGCAATGGCGACCACTTCCATCCCCTCCCAATTGAAGCGGTGGTCGCAATCAACGGCGTGCGCAAACACGAGTGACAAGGGATCGCGTCGGCGGATGGCCAGTTTGTGTTCATTTATGCGGGTCCCGAGTCGTCGGCCTGTATGGCCTACTGCGCTCGCATCTGATTGGAAGTACTTATCCCTTCGAATCGACCGCAAACGTTTCTACCTCTGTCAAACGAATACTCTCTAACGTCAATAACAGACTACTCTTGACTAACCATTCTTACCTGATACATTCATCACCATTTTGTAAAACTGTTTTAACTTCAAATTTTGCTATTTCTGAACTTTGCAAAACAGGTTTTTTTTATTTCAAACAAACTGTTCATTTCGAACACTGCTTTTTAAGCAAACAAACAAAATAAATCAAAAGTGGTTAATGAAAGAGGAGTTTGTTTTAGGTTTTTTCTTGTGTTCTAAGGATTTGACGGCGCCCAAGCAGTGCCAAATCAATAAACCTATTTATAAGCGCAAGAGCAATTCGCACATGGAATGCGGTAAATAACATTGGTTTGTTGCTCTTTGGGTACGGGATCTTTAACACGTGATAGTGCTGCCCGCAGGGAGGACGCTGGCTTGTGAGCGATGCAGATACCAAATCGGTTTAATTGTCGGGCGATCGTTTCCGAAATGCCCTGCATGTATGGCAATGAAACGAATTTCCTCGGTACTACTTCTCCATTAGAGCTCTGATATTGTGGTTGCCTGTGACTTCGGAGACAGTTTTTCACGAAGCTCATCGGATATCCGTTAGATCGGAATAGTTTGTATAAATAGGCAAGTTCTTTTTTAAGTAGATACTCGCTGTTACAGTACCGGAAGGTGCGGTGTGTGGCTCACCGATCTGCTTAAGGAACATTTATGTTCCGTTGTACCCTGGAACTCAGACTAGAGTACTCACAGGCAGTCGCATAGCGACGTGTAGCATATGTTGATAATTTGGAACCGACAAAGACAAGGGTGTTCCACACTTGGGATTGGGTATGACTGGCTGATGACGGCTAATAAGCCAGAAATGGCCATTCCGGTCTTCCTTGTCTTTGTTGGTTCCAAATTATCAATATATATATATATATATATATATATATATATATATATATGGAATGGAACCGACAAAGACAAGGGAGACCGGAATGGCCATTTCTGGCTTATTAGCCGTCATCAGCCAGTCATACCCAATCCCAAGTGTGGCACACCTGGGATTCGAACCCGCGACCTTTGGTATTTGAGTCGAACGCTCTACCATTTGAGCCACGGGCTCGTTGTTTTGTCGGTTGTGATCGGGAATATGATGATAGTGGGGCTCACCGATCTGCTTAAGGAACATGCATGTTTCGTTGTGCCCTCGGAGCTCAGACTAGAGCCCTCGCAGGCGGTCGCATAGCGACGTGTAGCATATGATGGAATGGAAGAGCGTTCGACTCAAATACCAAAGGTCGTGGGTTCGAACTCCCAGGTGTGCCACACTTGGGATTGGGTATGACTGGCTGATGACGGCTAATAAGCCAGAAATGGCCATTCCGGTCTCCCCTTGTCTTTGTCGGTTCCATTCCATCATATGCTACGTCGCTATGCGACCGCCTGCGAGGGCTCTAGTCTGAGCTCCAGGGCACAACGGAACATGCATGTTCCTTATGCAGATCGGTGAGCCCCACACTATCATATATATATATATATATATATATATATATATATATATATATATATGACGATGACTTGCGCTGCATTATAGTGAGACCAGACTTTCACTGCATCTACCTAACTCTTTTCCACTCCCCCCACCTGGAGTCCGTGTCAAGACAGAGTCAAGAAGTCCGGAGATGGAAGTGGGCGCAAGCTTAATCCACCTGAGAGCACAACGAACCAGACCTCACATTCGAGTTGTCTTTGGATGCCTTGAATGCGTACTCGGAGGGAGGCGCTCTTTTGTGAATTCGGACCAGTAAAATATGTGTCTTGACTGTTTAAGAACGCTTATCGCCGATTTTATTGCGGTGCATTTGGGTGGCTTTGTCTGCCTCCCCTTCTAATCGCCACTGTAATGCAGGCGGCGTAAAGGAAGTTCTGGCCGAGTAAAACCGTCGATAAAAATCAAACGGTAAGCCGATCCACCGGATGAAGACAACTGCTTAATTAAGGCGAAGCACACGCACAGACGCACACACTGACTCAATCTGCCTTCAAAGGATTTGCCAACAGTCAATTAGCTTCGGCCCAGGACGTTTGGTTTTATTTTTGGGAACTGCAAGTTTCGACTTTTTACCTAGCTTCCCTCCCTGCTGAAAGGCATCGCTGTGAGCAGATGGAGAGGCGACTAGGTACAAAGGGCGCTAGCTCCGCACCCCGGCTGTGTGAAAAAAACGACCACATAATGACAAAATTCTCGCACGACTGTTGGCGGAGGGTGTGGACTTCGCTCCTTTGCGATTGCGGACTTTCTGGGCTTGTGCGACGGCTCTCCGAAGTCAGATTAGAATACAGCCCCTAAGAGCTGTTGCTGGTGGTTCGCTTCTTGATTTTTGACTTTTTGCCCTGTTTTTCTTCTTTTTTGAAGTTTTTTAACTCTGCGTTGCTCCTTACCACTTAATCTTGCTGTCCACCTGCTGAGCTAACGGCCTATTTGAAGGTCCTTTAAATATACTGATTTTCTCCAAGTTATTAATTAATTTCTGAGGAAATTAAAAAGCTGAAATTTTAAAACTGGAATATCTATCCGAAAGCTCATAGGGAATACTGGGGGACCCACTGATGAGCTGGAACTCTTGTAGCTGTGAGCTAGTACCTGTGCTGTGAATGTGGTTCAACCGGTAACCCCTAAAAATCTCTTCTTCCCATGGCCCTGAGCTAAATGACTGACGAAATCTGTTCCCGTGTCCTTAAACTAACATTAACCCTAATCCTTCACCCATGGAATTTAATGGAAGGCCACGTGTAATTCAGAGTACGTATTTCAGTGTCCTACTCCAGACCAATTATTAAACATATTGAGGATATATTACTGGAATAAACTTCTCAAGTTGAGATGAAGTAGACACGATCGCTGGAACAGGGAATTTACTCGCTTGATATTTCGGATTCCAGTTTTGACCCCTCATCAGCGACAGATACGTATCTGAATCGGTCTCTGGTGTCGGCCTCGGGAAGGAATCCGAAACATCAGGCGAGTTAATTTATTTGTCCAGCGATCGTGTCTCATTCTTATCAACTTTTCAATTTGCTGGAAACGCATGGACTGACACGTACTGGCCATTGTTAAAGCGATAAGTGCAACCAGTTCACTAGTGTATTGAGCTGGTTGATTTTCGGTTACTTTCCTTTTTATATAGTTTGGTTCCTAAATCCCCCTTAATAATTACTATACTGAACAGTAGCTTAGCAGCATATTCAAATCTCGTTGCGCCTGGAGAATCCTTCCAGCGAAAATACCAACAGAGAGCGACAACAGTTTTCTCTGAAACGCTAATCGGCTCGGTGTGCTAACATCCCAAAGCCTCCGAATGCTGAAACCAGCGTCCGCTGATCTCCTTTTCTTAGGCAAAACGCATACACCTCATTATCAAATTCGCAGGTTTACAAGGCACAAGAAATAAGGGCTACAGTTCAATCAGCTCGGAGACTGGTCTCTTTAGGAAACCTACAGGAACATTTGCGCCCATACGGTGCAACCAGCCGAATGGCCTCTCCACAGCCCTACGCTGCCCAGCCGTGAGTGCATTCTTCCCAAGACGAAAGGAAAGTCATCCCGCAGTGGATACCTCATGACGCGAGCGTACGGTCAAGTCAAGTGTATTACTTTAGGTGGAAAGTGTGTGTGTGTGTCCCCTAAACGGGCCACGTGGTAGATGCGTTGGACCAACACAGGGGCCACATTAGGGCACGGCACGCGTTATTCGGGTTGCGCTCCCATAACAAATGCCGCACATGGAGGTGTGGTGGCACGCCTAGGGGCGGCTAGGACTTAGGAGACCCAGACGCGCCAGCCACCTGCGTCCTCTCCCGCCTCCGGTCTTCTTGACACCGGGCACAGGTGGAGGAGGAGGAGAGAGTGCGGTAGATGCATCGCAAGTCTACTATCACTTTTAACTAAATCACGCGCAAGTCACCGTCCCTGCTCCACTTTCCCATGGTGCGTACGGTGGACATCGTCGGACTACGACGGTCGAACTGTCGTCGTGTGTGTGTGTGTGTTTTCCTGTTCCCGAGTCCTGCCGAAGGCCATCTAGGCAATCCTAAACTTTCTTCCTGATCTCTGATCAGTAAGCTCAAACCCTCCCCCCTTTCTTTAGCTCACTGTCGGCGGCTTGATAATTCTAGCCACCATATGCTACCTTCAAATAGCGCGAGCCTTTCGCGCACCAGCATAAGGTCTTTTTCCCAAAACTAGCACCCTGCCTAATCTCCCGGGGCCTGGAATGGCGTCTGCGGGTTCCTGCAACAGGCATCTTCCACCTTTTTTTGTCGTTCGAATCTCCGTCTTTGTTGCTGTAGTTAAGGTGCATCCGCTCGGCGAGCCGGTACCCTTTTTCATCCCTGGCATTAAAAAAACCTACCGAGTGTTAATACGGCCAGCCTCCTCAACACGGCTTCGGGGCCACTTTTTCGCTGAGCAGTCTTGAACCGAGTGTCGCTTAGTGCAGACTAGTCTTTGCTACGCAAAATCTGCCGCCACTATGTCACAAAGCCTGCTAGATGTATCTTTTTTTCTACTCGGGGCAAATTCAGAAGCGTTTTTTCCCTAGCATTGCCCTCTGCTTGCCTGCTCTCCACGTCGTTTACGGTGATCTCCGTCAGCCTGCAGTCCCGTCCCCCAGTTCACCGTTACGCTCCGCTGTCCCTCTGCGTGAGTTTGGTTTTTTTGGGACTTTGAGGGAAGTGTCGGTTAGAGTTAATTTTGGCAATCCAGCTTAGAAAGGTTTTGTGGTTCGTCTTACGGAACATCTGCGTGCTAAGGGACGTAGTTTGTAAAAGCACTCGAGTATAGCCAACTGCATCACGTGGATTAACTGTGCGGTCGGAATCAGGTAACTGACACCCCTGGCAGACAGCCACAAGACGGAATTCGGCTCACCGTAACGAATTATAATCCCCTCTCTCCGTGGTCTATGGTCAGACTGAGCATATGCTGGAGTCCAAGCACCTCTCCAAACCTTCAGTCCGACAAAATCATGCAGTAGATTGCCTTATACATGAAATGTCATCCTCGAAATTTAAGGTGGTAGTATGACACGCGTCTGAAGTCGTTAATTGTGTCTCTGTACTGATTTGAGTAGCCAAAAGCTGTTTACTAAGGAAGAGCTCATTTCAAATCTGTTTATTGAAATTAAAACTGGGCAACATGGCGCCAAATCCGACGTTTCTTGATTCCCAAGGGTTTCCCTATGCTACTGCAACTTCTGGACCAAACCTTCTTGTTTGTGTGCGTTGTACTATAAACGAATATTAATATACGCTAGAAAAGTTTAAAATATATCACTTCAGAGAACGGAAAATTTGATCTTGCGTTCACGAAAATAAGGTACATGTAGATATGAGAAATCGCGTTGTTTTCGGAAAAACAAAGATGCGTTTACTTTTAAACATTCAGTTTTGCAAATGTTTGACGTTTTATACGAAAAAAACAGTAATAACTTGTGTGTGTGTATTTTTTGTTTTACCACACCGATAATTGGGCACTGTAAACAAGCATATATACGAAAAGCCGCCAAACGCCATCATTTTTCTCTCTCACGCCGTACGCTAAAGATGTCCAGAGAATATCTATCTGCAGTCGACTATTAATGAATACGGAAAATTGAAAAGGAAAGTGCATAAAATTGACTTTTCGCAAAATCTTAGTATAAATTCGATCACCTGGTTAGGCATTTGCAGTCTTAGAACTGAACCGAAAAGTAAGCAAGTATAGCTCAAAAACGCTCCAATAGACAGAAATAAGTGAGTCCGTTCATTTGTGGCAGACATTGTAACCCTTATTTTCAGTGAATTCGAAAAACCGGTCGAACGTCCCTATTTTTTCTTTGACTGGATCTTGTCAAACGGCTAAGTATGCAGACATTCGACAACGAAACATCTAATTAAAGTGTTTTTTAATGTAACTTATTATAAGAGTTTTTTTAAATCGATCTCAGGCATATTAATTGCCGATTTATGTTGTGGGCGTTTTTGCTTCTCGGCAACGAGTTTGCATGTCTGGGTGAGTCTACATATATGACCAAAACGGGCATGTGCATTAGAAAGACTGTCTCAGAACTTACTATTTGGCAAATGCTTTTTGGAAATATCTTATTTTGAAGCTTTTAATAAGCATATACAGTAGATTGCCTAACTCATAAAATGTCTATATCAGAATTTGAGGTAGTATCAGGGCAGGCATTTTAAGGTGTTATTTTTGTTTGTTGTATTTAATTTATGCACAAAAAGCTGTTTAATAATAAAGAGTTCCCTTCAGATCAGTTTATTGATGGGAAAACGGCGCTAAATGGGGAAAAATCCGATGTTTCTTGCTATCCAGGAGTTTTTCTACGCCATTGAAAGCTACAGATCAAAACATTTTCCTTTTTTGCACAGTTCGGTGAATGAACATTAATACAAGCCGGAAAAATTTGGAATCTATCCCTTCGGAGAACGGAAAATTTTGTTTTGTTTTCACGAAAATCAGGTGAATGCAAGTTTGAGAGCTCACATTGTTTTCGGGAAAATGAGGGCATATTTAGTTTAAAAAATCAAGTTTCGCAAAGTTATGAGGTTTTGTACCAAAAACGCTGTAATAAACTTTTGTTAAGGTACTTTGTTTTACCACACCGATAGTTAGGAACTTAAACGCGCATATATAAGAGACGCGATGACACACCGCCACTTTTCGCTGTCACGGCTCGGGCTAAGCCTGCCAAGACTATTTCAGTTTGCAGTTGACTATAAATGAATAAGGAAACTTGAAACGGAAAGGGCAGAAAATTCACATTTTATCGCAAAATCTGAGTATATATTCGGCCACTCTCTTGTGCGTTTGAAATCTTAGAACAAGACTGAGAAGTAAGCCAATATATCGAAAAACGCTCCAATAGATCGAGAAAAGTGAGTTCTTTAATTTACAGCAGAAATTTTATCCCTACTTTTCAGGGAAGTGTAATATTTTGTCAAACAGTCCCAGTTTTTCCTTGACTTTAGTTTGGGAAAACGTTAATTACGCAGGCATTCGACGGCAAAACATCTAATAAAAGCACTTTTTTGAAAGGTAACTTATTATAGAAAGTTTTTTAACTAATTATAGGCATATATTTTCCCGGCTTTTGTTGTGGACGTTCATGTTTCAAGGTAGCGGGTTTTCATGTTTAAGTGAGTCTGCAAATATAACCTAGACGGTCGTCTGCACTTGAAAGAACGCCCAAAAAAGTCGCTACTTCGGTAAATGCTTTTAAAAAATATCTTATTTTGAAGTTTTTACTAAACAAATCGAACGGAATCTGTATTTATGGGCAGTCAACTGAAGACACTGAAAATCGTAAAGAATTCACCCCATTTTCAAAGAGTATCTGAAACTAATCGTTATAGAAAACCCTAAATAGTTATCGAGAAATTTAACAATAGAACAGTCATGTTGATATACACTAAATGGTACGTTTACAATTGAACCTGACGATTCTATTTAAATCTGTTAGTCAGTGACCGGCCTGTGAACATGTAAGCTTATGAAATATTATATTCCTGTGGCGTCCCTATCGGCGCAATCAAGCGAAAATCTGCTTGCCTTGGTCAAACGTATCTAAGACAATGTACAAACGGAAGAAAAACTACCAATTCTCGTGAAACGGTGTTGGAATATACACTTTCATTTGATGTTGCTTGATAACGGCCATACTTTACTTTGCGCTTAATCTAGAGATATATGTATGTGCAAAACTCTGAAAAAGACTATTTTCAAAAGTTATTCGCCTTTTTCTGCTTCATTCACTCGTTTACTTGCATGGAGAGGCTTCCTATACATTTACAACTTTAGTTTACTCAACTAGGTCGATTTTTTAAATTTTCGTAATCCGTACCTTTTCTAAAAAAATATTATTTCTAGACAATGTTATTTTAATTTGTCAACCACAATACGCCTTATTTTTCCTAACGATCGGTTCTTTATTGATGTAAAACTTCGGTGGACGCCGCGTGCGCTGCTTTCGCGTAACGGGCCGTAACTCATGAAATCCATTCGATATCAATAGACAATATACAGAAAACACATGAAAATGTAGAGTATTTACCACCATTTCAAGGATGATTTGAAACTCATTTTAATCCAACACCCGAAATACTTAAGAAATTTAACAAAAGTAAAGTCCTCGTAATATGCATAAAATGGTACGTTTACGATTTCACCTAACAATTCTATTTAAATTTATGAGTCACCTGACTGGCCTATCAGCGTTTCAAACGCATCTTAAACAAGGTATAAACAAAAGAAGAAACCGCCAATTCTCGTGAAACCGTATTGGAGTATATACCCGAACTTTAGGCTGTTTGGTAACGGTCATACTTTCCATTGCCCTTAATCTGGAAGACAACTTCCGCGGAATATACACTTAAAACTATTTTCAAAAGTACTTCTACTTGTGGTGTTTATTTACTTGTCTATTTACACGGACAAGCATTATATACATTTAAAACCTTAGGTTAATTAGCTAACCCGATTTTTCACGTTTCCGAAAGCTGCCGCTTTTCTCAAATAAATTATTATTTCTAGACAACGTCATATTAATTTTTAAACCACAATATTCCTTCCTTATAAAAAAGGTCGCTTATTTACTCCTGTAAAGATTTGGGGTACGTAGTGTGGACTGGTTTCACATAACGGGCCCTATCCCGTGGATTTTATGAGATAGGGAATTAACTATAGCCCTAGAAGTATTAACTTAGAGCATTAATCTCAGTACTGCACAGCGTTTTTTCACTTTTCTTTACTATCATACCTTTGAAGGCATGTTTCTGATTGACTGAACAGCAGCTTAAAACTAATGAAGCCGATTTGCAGGAACTGAATTTGTTCACCGGAACGCATCTGTATTGCTGCTGACGCTTCGAAGAGCTTGGTCGACTCACCATTCTCAAAGCGTCTAATGCCAAATATCGATTGGAAATGTAAACGACTGGCTGAACTACTCGGCCTTGGACTGATATAATTTTTATTCTTTCACTATCTCGCCCTTTTGACGAATGGTTATGGAGCTAGATGGTTGCTGGATTTACGCATCGTCATCTGGATGGAGGGTGCTGGTAAGTTCGCCTCCTTTTCGTGCGGGTTCGTCGCGGGACCGCGTTCGCTCGCATTTCTGAAGTGCGGCATGACCATATTGTCTCGGTCTTTATTTATGTAATGCCGCAGGGTTTTATAAAACGCATGACCTTTTAGATGCCTGTGAATAGAATTGGCATCTGAATACCATGCCTCAAGCGCGAGTCGTTCTGCTTTTAAGGTGCCTCGGTCTAAGATGGCCGCTATCTGATGATCAACAGTATTACAAGTTTCTCCAGTGTGGGTTGCAACCTATGAATTTTAGTCTAGCATCCGAGCCGCCAGTTTGTGCTCACATAGACGCCTCTGCAATTTTCGTCCAGTTTCCCCGACGTAGTTGCAATCGCCATCATTGCGGCCTATTTCCTCTATGTTCAAAGTGAACTGACAGCGCCCAAGATGCGCTAAAATAAACGTTTCTCTATGCAGGTTTCGTCTGCCAAAATCAAGAGCGCGGTCGTAGTTTTGCGTCTCATTTGAGTTAAGCAGCCGTTAAGGGTAGTTAGCCAGTTTAGTCTTGCTGGCCTGAATAAACCCTACGATGCTCAAGAATCTTGTCTGGTCGCAGGATGCAATTTGAACTTTTGCAAGCAAATCCCTAAAACCATCCCCTCTCCTCTATAGAAACAATTTGTGTTTGCTGCTTCTCCTTCTACTCCTCCTCCAGCTGTCACTAACGTTAAAGCTGATTGACCATCTATTCTTTATATACTGTGAGGGAAATCTTGGACGTGGAATGTAACCGGAATAATTCCTGCCGCACCCTAACCTGGCCCCCGTGTTGGTCCAACGCATCTACTGCGTGGCCCGTCTACGGGGCAGACTATGTACGACGCATCTGGTGCGCTGCCAGTATTGTGCCCTTGATAAAAAATTTCGGTCTATGTCCGTAGCACCGGAGAACTGTTTGACTCTTTTCCTCATCCCGTTAACCTTCTCTTTAATAGATCTTTAGATCATCTTTGTGTATCGCATAACTTGTTGCTGCGTAACACACAAATAGCGTCCCGTTCGCGAACTATTTTTCGCTGCCATGGTTGAATCACTCTATTTCTAACCTTCCCTTTTGACTGAAAATGTATCTGGGGCTGCACGTGCATGGTTTTGCCGCTAGCTCTGGTGTGTCACCTGCGCTTTTGAAACGATCACATAAAACGACTGCAGTTTACTCTTTGTTTGTGTTTACGCTTCCTATAACCCACAACTATGATTGGAGTCTACTAAGAAGGCGTGTATCTTGTACGGTTACTCGGTTAATCTATGTGCACGGCTCGGTATGATGGAGCCTTCTTGTGTGTTAACACATTGAGCAGTCTTTTCTTCTCTTGGAATTGTACCGTGAAAAAAAAACTTCGTAAGAGCAGCGTCTTCTAGAGGCGCTTGCTATTTGGAAATAGTAAAATCTGTTTTCTCGTTTGCGCTTTTCTGTTTTATATTAGTGCTCTGCGGGAAGTTTGCTTTAGCGTTCATGCTGTCGCTTTACGCAAGCGTACTTCCACAATTAGTGGGTTCTCTTCTTCCCTACGGAGTCCAGTAGAACCTTGGTTGAGGTGACGTAAATTTAGGAAGCCAGAGGGTTTTCGGCTGTTCCGCGTTTAGACGCTGAATCATGCTAAAGGAGCAGGCGGTCTGGGTGGTGTCAAGTGTCATCTAATGTAGCGGCGCAGACGAGACTTTTGTCAATGACACTGTGGCCCACCGTAGGTTGGTCATTGCCGAATAGCAGCGTTTTGGGAAAATATGAAAACTAGCGTTCTTTGTTGTCTCCCTTTGGATGTGTATCGTTACTTAATTTTCTTTTCCAACTGCCCTGCATAAATTAGACGTTTTACCCGCAGTAATATGCGTTTTGCGTCTATATTTTAAGACTTATATCCTGACTGTTGTACGTGTAGATGGGAGTAGACCACCTGCATGTATCTTAGTTTTCGAAACCGTTAAACTGACGCCTGAACAATTGGATTTTATTTCCATATTTGCGCCCTAAAGCGTTGTACTGCCAAGCCAGGCGCGTAAAGAGACCTGGATTATGACTCCAGAGGAGAAGGCCAACACGGTACCCAGTCTGCGTAAAGAGGGCAACGACCTCTATGCTGCGGGCAAGTGGTTCGAGGCCGCTGCCAAATACGAGGAGGCGTTGGGCCTGCTCGAACAATTGCTTCTCCGTGAGAAACCCGGCGAACCGGAACACGTCCGTATCGATCTTTCACGTGTACCCTTCCGCGTCAATCTGGCTCAGTGCCAATTCAAGCTTAAGGTTGGTCGCCTACACTCCCTCCTGTCATTTAGCCTGTTCTTCTATTTTCTCTTTCTCGTCTCTTTCTTTGCACCTCTTCGCTTTGTGCTTCTCGTTTTAGTTTGTTTCACTTTGTTGTTGTCTTGCCTCTTGGGTCTTGCAAACGGGCTGACTTAAATGCAAATAAAGTTGACGACTACCAGTCTGGCCTGGTTGGGAGTCAGAATATAGTTTTTTCCCATCCGACCTTGTAGCTTTGTAGCCGAAGGCGTCCAGGGTAGCACACACGGAGTAAAGAGAAGCACTGTGAATAGATCCTGGCTAAGCGTGACTTATATAGATTCGTCAAACACGTCAACACTCATCCAGACGACAATGGAACATAAGAATTCAGAGAGTCATGAACGTATAATACGAACGAGCACGGATTGAATGTACCGTAATGAAAGAAATGTACAAGAAGGAAGAGTTCCGGCAAGTGATGACCTGTCTGGATTGAAGCTGACACTGACCTGTCTGCTGCACAACTGGTGGGGAATACAGTGTCGTAGGCAACTGCAGGGAAAGGCCGTGGCGGGTCCCAATGTAGTGAGAGGAGAGTGTTTGAACGAGTTACGTGAGAATGTGTTGGTGGAAGAGAGGGCAGGGAACCGGCACTCTTCATCTACATGCACCAGTGGTCGTTGTCGTCGTCGATCGTAGTCTGTGATTTCTTGGCCAAGTGATAGCTGCTCGTGCCTGTATCAGAACTAAGCATTGTTTATAGAAAATCAGTGGATCGAGTAACGAATGACTCTTCTTGGCTGTTGTTGGCTAAGGCGTCAGTTGCCTCAAACAATAAACATATTTATCATGGCGTGAAGACTAAACAGAAAGCTGCAATATAACTAAAACCTACAAAGGTGCCCTACTGGCATTTTTGAATCCGTTGCGTTTGCGTTCCGTCGACTGCTGCCCGTTGGTTGAAACGGTTTGTGGAATTGGACATTATGTTGGACTCAAAATTTGCTGTTTGTCAAAGATGAAACTGGAGCCTCCGTTTTTAAGTAAAGGAGAAGGAATCAAATAAGTTCCCTCCACAATAGGCAAACAGAGCCCTCTTTCTCTCGGGCCATATCAACCTAAAATGTGTTTACTTTTCATTAAGTGTGTACTTATGCTTTTGTGAGTAGATGTTATTTTTGAACTATTCATTTACTTCAGGACTACTATGGTGCCATAAAAAGCACGACTGAGGCTCTCGCTAGTGATCCCTCCAATACAAAGGCTCTATTTCGGCGTGCCATGTCCTATTCAGCGGTAGGTGACTTAGACCTCTCAGAAAGTGACTTTCGGAAATTGGTCACGCTGGCTCCGGAAGTGCGGGCTACTGTCGACCGGGAGTTGGCCAGCCTAGCTGCTAAGAGGAAAGCGTGCAAGGAAGAGGAGAGACGCCGTTTAGCCGGGAAGTTGTTCTCTCCAGCAAACGACACGTCAGTCTCTTAGCCTCCTCCACCTCCCATATACTCGCATCATTCTGGCAAACACCAGCCAACGCCGTGCACTACATAATACTGCAGACAATTAGCGAAAGTTTATTTTACTGAACTGTTTTCAGACTGACCTCTTGTCCATTTGCTTCTGGGCTTTCAAACTGACCAGTGTATTTGTGTAATTCGTGTTTCTTCAAGTCTTCTATATACTTTTTATTTGTGTTTTACAGCTGTTTTTCCTCCCTTCTTACTCTGCTTTGTTGGTTTTGCGTGTACCTTTTAACCTCTCTTATCTTGTATCATCCTCTCTTCCGTTTGTTCCTGTTATTTAATTCTCTCTTCGAGAATACCGTAGAAGGTAGTCTTGCCAGTTTTACTATTAGTCCCTCCTTTGAACGATTGCTGGTACTCGCACTCAGGTTGTAATAGCAGTCCGTACGAGTAATTGATATATAATGTCAACTTTCTCCCTATTGGAAGCCTTCCGTTGTTTTTGCTTTTATAATTTCGAGTGTCTCGACTTCTCCTTACTAGGCTTTAAAAGAAAGTGTCATTTTTTATCTTTTCGTGAGGTTTACTTTTCGGCTGGGTCTTAAAGTCTGCGCGATAGGCAGCCGCTAAATGGCGTATCTGTATCAGCCGTAGAAGGCTTTACTTAAGCCTTTGGCAGCTTGTTTGCCGTAGTTGGACCAATGAAGGCCCTGGGCGCTGTGTTGTGGAGTCGTCTCGGATTTATCTGCACCTGTAGCTCCTGGAGATTTAAGACCTCGGTCTCTGTTGCCTATGACATGTTATGAATCACGACTGCTGGGCGGGCATACGTGCAGCCTTTGGGGTGGCCAATCACAGGCACCCACAAACTCGGCTATCACCCAATCAACTGATCAAGCTTAGGCCGACTGATTCTCACGTCACCCTAGCGGAAAGACGAGCGGGGGGCCCAGAACCGACCGCGCGTTCGAGGTTCTGGACCGCACTGCGATTGTGTACAGCATACACTACTCCTGCTGGTGTTTGTCCCCTTTTCAAAATCAGGACTTATCCTTGATTACTGTGGTGCTCTGTATACATTCGCTACTTATATGCTATACGCCATCCTCATCCACCTATGCTCCTGCAACCAAAAGCCTGAATTCTGCAGGCGTACTTTACAGATGTTCCATATATGAGGTTTTTTCTGTGTGTCCTTTGAACCGTAGTTCGTTAGTACCACTTTAGAAAATAGTCACTGCTGCATGAATTTCAAGTATATACTGGTCATATGACGTTCGATTTTGATTATGTCCGTCGTGTGCCCCACATCACGGTGAATTGCGCACGAAATATCTTATATAGATAGTAGGCTTTTGCAGCATCCACCACACGCTTTCCTCCCTCATCCACCTGAGCACGTTTTTCAGGACAGAATCAAGAAGATCGGAGGCAGGATCTTGTACGGGTGGCTGGCCCAACGTTAGCCTGCGCCTAGGTATGCTAATGTCCCGCCACCAGGTGTGGCATTTGTTATTGGGTCACATTTCAAATTCTACCTGTCTTGCCCTGATCGGGCCCTCGTATTTGTCCAGCTTATCTACCGCTTGGCTTGTTGTAGGGGCACAGATCAGATACATATATATATATATATAATGCTAATAGAAGCGAAGATGCGCGTTCCCGGAAATAAATGAGAAGAAGAGGCGATCACGGGAACCAGAGGGCGGTGTTTCACACTTGGCGATCATCCTTTGCCTGTACACTGGGTCCGTGGCGGACGGGGGGAGGGCGGGTGATAGCTTGTTCTCTAACTGGTCGGGGGCCGACGTTCGCACGTTGGCAGTAGTCGTCAGTACCCCCATCGACCGAAGCTGCCGTCCCAGGCTGTTAATCTTGGTTGCGATCGCACCTACGTGTGTATTCTCACCTGCTGGATAAGTGGTTGAGCTGGCCGAGGCAATAACTGTTCCTTCGTCGGGTCTGGGTCAAGGAATTTCATGACAGCCTGAACTCTGTTTTCCTTGACATCCAGTTTACGATGGAGGTGGAAGTCAACAACCAGCTGCCATTCCTAGACGTTCTCGTCGTCCATCGAAAACCCAGTGGGGACCTTAAAACGACGGTGCATAGGAAGGCCACCAGTACCCGCCAAATCCTGAGCTACTATATCATACACCCGTTATGCCACAAACGCAGTTGTGTTAGAACACTATATAAGAGGGCTGAAACACGCTGCAGTGAGCCAGCCGAAAGAAAGGCAGAAATTTGATACATCCAACGCCGCAACTTCATCGAACGCAGCAGACAGTGCAGGCAAAACCGAAAGCCAGTGACCGAACAGTCAAAGATATGGCGAGCGTTGCCATACATTGACGGTGTTTCGGAGGCGGTCTCCCGCCTCCTAAGACCGATGGGGATCGGCATCGCCCACCGGCCGGAGTCAACCATTCGGCCCCCCTGCCCCGAGGTGAAACAACAAACGTCATCTACCGGCTTCAATGCAATTTCTGCGCAGTCAACTAAATTGACGAGACCGGGAAACGGGTACAAACCCGAGTCGGAGAACACATGAGGGCAACAAAAAGAACGGACCCATTGTCTTTGGTGGCGGATCACTGCGCAGACTCTGGACACACGTTCGCCTTCCAGAATGCCAAAATTCTGGGTCGGGGAAGTGACCACTAGGCAAGGAAAACAATCGAGGCCTGGCACACGGAAACAACCTCCAGCAATCTTTGTGTGACGCTTCCTACGGCCTTCCAAGCCCTTTGGACGCAGCTCAATGATCAAAACAGCCCATGTGAACATGGGTCTAACGTGCATCCGAACATCGGTGAGTCCATGCTGGACACGCAATCTTAACACAACCCAGACCCGACGAAGGAACAGTTATCACCTCGACCAGCTCAACCACTTATCCGGTCGATGGGGGTACTGACGACTACTGCCAACGTGCGAACGCCGGCCCCCGACCAGATAGAGAACAAGCCATCACCCGCCCTCCCCCTGTCCACCATGGACCCGGTGTACAGGCAAAGGATGATCGCCAAGTGTGAAACACCGCCCTCTTCATCAAGCAGCATGAAGACTGAGGATCTCCACCCCAACCCGGCCCCTCCACGCAAATTCAAAAACCTTAGCAATCCCGTATTACCCGTAATGTTACTACCTATAAATACTGTGAGGCGCGGTACAATACTTACCTCCAACGATGAAATCTTGTTTGATTTTGAATCGTCATGACAATATATATATATATATATATATATATATATATATATATATATATATATATATTCCACATTAACAACATATGCTACATGTCGCTATGCGACTGCCTGTGAGTACTCTAGTCTGAGTTCCAGGGCACAACGGAACATAAATGTTCCTTAAGCAGATCGTTTAGCCACACACTATCATATATATATATATGCATTCCGAAACGATAATGAAGAAGGCAGTTTCGTCAGAAAAATTGAGTTTTTCTCGTGAATTTTCCAGCAGGTTACACCGGCCCGTCGTCAGTCGAAATTAAAGGTGGGAGTTGGTGTTATCACACTAGAGAGATTTGCGTGGGGGCAGACGGACAGAAGTCCGTGGAAGGGGGACGAAAAACTTGTTACGATAAAGGTTGGGATTGAGGGGAGGTGTTAAAGTCCCGATTGTGGTTCACGCGTCGGTGGGAGGGGTGAAGGATACCGCATCCATGTATTTCCATTTGGTCAAACATGGATAAGCTATTGTTGGTTTAAGGTTGATGCAAGTCAGTTAGCCGTGCACGTCGGCCTTCGTAATGTGCATCCAGATCGACCTGGCGGTTGATGCTGTTTGTGTTGGAGTGCCAAGCTTTGAGGAATTCTCGTGCCTGATTGCTGTTAGCCATGGCGACCACTTCGGTTGCGTCCCAATTTAAGCTCTGGTCACAGTCCACGGCGTGCACAAACACGAGGGACAAGGGATTGCGTCGGCGGATATCCAGTTTATGTTCGTTTATACGAATCCCAAATTGTCGACCCGTATGGCCTACGTATGCGCCAGAGCAATTTGCACACGGAATATATATATATATATATATTTCATAGATTGGGACTGCGTATATTCACGGTCATCTTTTCGGGATCCTTTCGGATGCACGTTAAGGGGGAAATTAAATGTTAGTTGCCTTCAGCTAACCCCTGCTTCCCTCTTCTGTCATATGCACCCGAAATTTCGATCCGATTTGCCTGCCTCTCATGAGGTGATCTGGTGCAAGTTTGACAATTCTCCCATCGCCCCACACTCGAGACGCAGTTCTCGCGGCTCCGGACATGCCCTAGTCCGGCTGCCAACTTCTTCCGATATCTCGTCCAGTAGTTCTCTACGGAATACACTATCTTCCCAACTGGTACTCCACTCCTTTTCTTCTTATACGGAACCGGACCTGAAGGTCATAGTTGCTGGGGTCTCCCTAATGGCCGCAACTGCGCCTCTTGTGCATGCTTACAAGTGCGTACCGGTGACAGTCTGGTTCTCGGTCGATCAAATTCCGGCTCACCTCAGACATACTCTCGTTCCAGGCACTGTGACGATTACCTAACGACAGTTCGTCGTAATCCGACGATGTTCCCCGTATGCTCCACAGAATGGTGGTGCATGGACGTTGACTTGCGCGTGGATTAGTTTTAAGTGATAGTGGACTTTCGATGCATCTACCGCACTCTCTCTTCCCTTACCTGCCTACGCCCGGTGTCAAGACAGTCAAGAAGACTGGATGCGGGGTCGGGCACAGGTGTCTGGCGCGGACGGAGACGTTTCTGATCGGGCCGCCACGCATGAATCAGATCCGACGCAGTGGGTGCCATAAATGGCAAGAGTGGCTGGTGCGTCGTGAGCCTGCACCCACGCGTGCCACCACCCCTCCTCTCCCATGTTCGGCATTTGTTATGGATTTTCAACTTGAATAGCACCTGCCATGTCCTGATCTGATGCCCTGTTCGTACAGCACATCTACCACGTGGCCTGTTTTGGAGGCACGACTCCTCGCACTCGTGACACTCGCCACGCGCCAGACGTGTGCACTCTTCCGGCTGTCAACTTGTTCCAACCGGTCATTTTGTAGAGAATTCATACGTGCCACGTCGCGTTACAGCGACGAAGCAAAAACCTAGCTAATTGTCAGACGCCTCCTTCCCCTCCCCTTCCCACACCCTCTGCCCATGATAGAGCCTTTTTTCTCTGAACTCCCTCAGCCCTCTACTCCATACATACCGTTTATTGGATGTTTAAACTTGTCTTACTCTAACCTTATATTACTGTAACGGCCTGATTATGAATAATCAAAAGCGTACGTTCGCCAAATTTGACTTCATAAATGCTTACACGGGTATCATCGCTGATTTTTAGATCACTTCGACGCCCCGTTAACCTCACCAGCACGAACAATGGGGTCGCGATCCCAACATGTCCTCATTGACACCGTACATGCACATCATGCATCGGCCCACTTGCGAATCCATCGCAGAGAGACTGGCAAACCAGTGCCAGGATCACCAGCACACACCCATCGCACCCGCCTCAACTGTCCGCACTATCCATGCAGAGTCACCTTCCGCATACGCCAATTAGGCCGCATGCGACTGCAGTAAAACTTTCGGTAGAACACCGCCGGCCATACCACGTCACTACATCTCTCCTCACCAGCACCTTCATCATATATGACACCGCCCAAAGTCACAAAACGGAAGCACACAGCCAACACCTCTCACGTAATTTGGGATTGTGATACGCGTCTCCTTCTCCTTAGCTGCAGGTGTGATCCGAGCCTGAGAATATCATGGCTGGATAAACGCCGTGGCTTGGAAGGTTGCCAACTGACGGGAACACTGGGACCGAGTGGTCAGCCCACTGTGAATTTTGTGTGTAGTGGATGACTGGCGGACTGAGAGTGAGGCTGCAATGGCTCCTTCTCAATGTGGCCTTTATGGCACTCCCACTCCGTGGGATCCGAGCCAGGTGTGGTGGTACGCCCAGGGGCGGCTCCGGCTGCGCAAGCCACCTGCGCTCTCTCCCATCTCCGGTCTTCTTGACTCTGACGATGGACGTCAGTAAGAGTTCAAAAGCTCAGACGAATAAAGCCATGATTCCGGTGAACGAACAACCTTCTTCTTCTTCATCACTTATACACGCACCTGGATTGCAGATTTTTGCCTCCATTCGTGACTCTGTCATAACACCGGGCTCAGTGGGGGAGGCGGAGAGAATGTGGTAACGATAAGCGCCGTGGGTTGAAAGGTCGCCAATTGACAATTACACTCAGACCTCGCAGTCAGTCCAATGTGTGTTGTGTGAAGTGGCTGACTGGTGGTCTGAGAGTCAGGCTGAGATGGCTCCTTCTTAACGTGACCTCCGGCTATCTCCCGCATGGGAGATGTAAGCCGTTCAAAACCCTGTTGTGTGAAATCCCGGTGCTTGTGTTTGGGGGACAGGTCGTGTACGTAGTACACGTAGACCAGGTCACCAGCAGCTGCGCCCACTTCCACATCAGACAACTGACCGGCTCGGACAGTGGTTCGATTTTGGGGATGGGGGAGAGAGTGAGGTCGACGGCTCAGCGCATGTTCCTTACTATAAACAATCTGAAGTGCTTAAAAATATCCCGGTGCGTTAAAAGCCGTGGCTTGGAAGGTAGCCAACTGACGAGATAACTTGGACCACGTGGGCAGCCCAATGTGTGTTTTGTGTGTAGTGGCTGACCGGCGGACTGAGAGTCAGACTGCAATGGCTCCTTCTTAATGTGTCCTTTATGGCACTACCACTCCGTGAGATCCGAGCCAGGTGTGGTGGTACGTACAGGGGCGGCTCCGGCCGCGCTAGCCACCTGCGCCCTCTCCCATCACCGGTCTTCGTGACTCTGTCATGACACGGTCTCAGGTGGGGAAGGAATAGATAGTGCGGAAGATGCATCGTTATTCTACTATCACTTTGAACTAAATCACGCGCAAGTCACCGTCCCTGTACCACTATTCCGTGGAGCATACGGTGTACATCGTCCAACTACGACTGTCGTGTGTGTGTGTGTGTGGGGTGTAGGGGTACTAGTTAGGGGTGGCACCACAGATAGCATTCGGTTGCTCTTGTGTCCGCCTCTAACTGGTACCCAACTCTCACCTGTGGCTCCTCGAAGTTGGGTTCTTCCCAGCGGTCACACCCCGGGCAATCTTCACGACCGGCGGGCTAAACCAGGTGAGGGTCTCCAGTTTTGTGTGCCTCCACACACGGTATGTCTGACTCCCGAACTTCCCACCTCCCCCCTCTCAAAAATTCCTACGGTGGGGGCGACAGCAACCTCGTAGTTGGCCCTGGCTTACTCGGGTCACTCTCCCACAAAAACAAAACCGTGACCCATAGAGGATCCGCGATCCGTGATGAATATTGTTGGACGTATCACCGCCTCGTCATCTCCCAGATGAGGCTCCGACTGCAACCAGGACGAAGGCCCCAAGGTAAGCGACCGCCAGGTAAGCTAAATACTCTTTTGTTAAATTTGCCTGCTCACTTTCTTTACCTCAGCAACCAAATAACCGAGAAACTGGAGGACCTGCATGCTCCAGATAGTAACTCCACCATGGAAACATGATGGTGTCAACTGTGAAATGTCACCCATTCCACCGCCCTCGAAGTTCTCGGTCGCGCACGCCGTCAACACCAGGACTGGTTTGACGACAATGACGCCGACATCAACAACTTACTTGCGGAGAAGAATGGACTACATAAAGCCTACATGGACCTTCGGACGGACACCACCAAAGCAGCCTTCTTCAGATGCCGCCGCCTTGTACAGCAACGGCCGCGGGAGATGCAGGACGTCTGGATGGTCCGAAAGGCTGAGAAAATCGAGGGGTGTGCGGACCGCAATGAAATGAAAAACTTTTTCAAACAAATCAAGGCCATCTACGGCACCAGCATCAAGGGGACTGCGCCGCTGCTCAGCTCTGACGTCACAACACTGCTGACAGAAATCGAAAATTCTAAAGCGCTGAGCCGAGCACTTCAGTAGCGTCCTTAATTGCTCATCAGTCATCTCCGATGCTGCCATTGACCGGCTCCCTCAAGTGGACACGAACAATGACCTGGATCTACCACCTTCTCTACCAGAAACCATCCGGGCCGTGCAGCAGATTTCCAGCGGCAAAGCACCGGGATCCAACGCAATCCCACCGGAGGTCTACAAGCACGGCGGGCCCCGTCTGTTAGCAGGACTCACAACACTCTTGCAGGATATGTGGCGCCAAGGACAAGTACCCCAGGATTTCAAAGACGCCACCATCGTCCCTCACTACAAACGAAAGGGGATCCAGCAACTCTGTGATAATCACAGAGGCATAGCGGTGCTCAAAATCGCCTGGAAGATCTTCACTCGTATCCTTCTCAATCGTCTGAACGGCCACCTAGAGCAGGGCCTGCTCACCGAAAGCAAATGTGGTTTCCACCGACACCACGGAACAACCGACATGATCTTTGCCGCCCGCCAGCTACAAGAGAAGTGCAAGGAGATGCGAACTCACCTTTACACTACCTTCGTGGATCTGACGAAAGCCTTTGACACGGTGAATCACGAAGGACTGTGGAAAGTCATGCAGAAATTCGGCTTTCCTGAGCGGTTCAAGCACATGGTGCGTCAGCTTAATGACGGGACGACGGCGCGCGTCACTGACAATGGGATGGTATCCGAAGCATTCGCAGTGACCAACGGAGTGAAGCAGGACTGCGTATTGGCCCCCACCCTCTTCAGTCTCATGTTCTCTGCTATGTTTATGGACGCCTACCGTGATGAGCAGCCTGGGATCCGCATCGCCTACAGAACTGACGGGCACCTTCTCAACAGTCGACGCATGCAGGCTTTAACGCGCGTGTCTACGGCTACAGTCCATGACTTGCTCTTTGCGGAAGACTACGCCCTTAACACCGTGACGGAGGTGGACATGCAAAGGAGTATGGACCTCTTTTCCGCAGGCTGCGCCAATTTTGGATTAACAATCAGTACAGCCAAAACGGTTGTCATGCCCCAGCTGCCACCCAGCGCGGAATGCAATGCTTCCCGAATCAATGTCAACGGTGCTCAACCCAAAAATGTGGAAAACTTCGCTTACCTAGGAAGCACGCTGACACGCAACACGAGAATCGATGCCCAACGGGTGGCAAGATGGCAAGACAGGATCCTGAACACGAAAGTCCTGGAGCGGACCGGAATCCTCAGCATCCATGCCATGCTGAGGCAAGTGCAACTACGATGGAGCGGCCACCTGGTAAGAATGGACGATGAGCGACTACCCAAACGACTTTTCTACGGCGATGTCGCTACAGGTGCTAGCCGACAGGGAGGTCTAAAACGACGCTACAAGGACACTTTGAAGAAATCGCTGAAGCAACCCGGCAACCTGGGAGGACCTCGCCCAGGATAGACCGGCATGGAGAAGATCCGTGAAGACTGGTGCAAGAATCTATGAGGCCAACCGGATTGCCGCCGCCAAGGCCAAAAGAGCGGCACGAAAGTCACCAGCGCCCCGGACCAACACCGTCGATGCCCAGGCCCTTCCAACATGCCCGCGCTGTCAACGCATCTTCCGCGCGCGAATCGACCTGGTTGGACATCTTCGGACGCAATGCACCAACAATCCGAAAATTCCAACTTCCACGTCAAGTTCTGCCAACTCTCCTTCGGACTCCCCCACCCTCACTCCTGGCATCAATTCCATTACTCCAACCATCATAGAGACCACATCCCAATACTCATCACCTGTTACCCCCACCAACGCAACCACCACTGCCGCCGCCGCCGTCACCACCACCAGCGATGGGGACTCTCTCCTAAACTGTCCTCCATGCTACCGCACATTCACCTCACGCATCGGCCTGGCCAGTCACTTGCAAATCCATCGTACAGAGACTGGTGAACCAGTGCCTGGAGCACGAACACCCAGCAGAAATCTCCGTCTCCACTGCCCTCAATGTCCTCGCGCATTCACTCATCGAATGGGCCTATTCGGTCACATGCGCATCCATGACAGCGGAATTCAGCGCTATGCCGACAACACCGATACCCCATGAACACCCTCCGCCCCTGCCATTCTTACCACCACTGCCACGCCCACTACCATAAATGACATCCCCCCAGCCTCTCCCGATTTATCCTGCCCATACTGCGCCCGCAACTTAAACTCACGCATCAGCCTGGTCGTTAGTCTGCGAATCCCTCGCACATAGGCTGTTGAACCAGTGCCTGGGGTTCCGACATACAGTCGAAGCGCCCGCATCCAATGCCCTCACTGCTCCCGCACATTTACACACTGCATGGGCCTATTAGGACACATGCGCCTCCACGACAACCTGCGGTAAACCACCGGAGGCTAAGCCACATCAACGCACACTATCTACACTAATACATAGACAACACCCTCATCGTCATCATCATGTACCTGAAAATATAACGGTTTCATAGAAACCGTGGCTTGGAAGGCGGCCAATCTGACGCTTACACCAGACCACGCCGTCGGCCCAATGTATGTGCTGTGTATGTCGAGTGGCTGATCAGTGGGCTGGGAGTCAGACGGCGATGGCTCCTCCATATCCCCTGATTTAGTGAATTCTGGTGTGTGGGTTATGGGGGCCAGGTCGTGCTGTGGCGCACGAATACGGGCACGCCGACCCGTCAGCCAATGCGCCCACTCCCACATCAGACAACTGACCGGCTCGGACGGTGGTCTGATTTTGGGGGTGGGGGAGAGAGTGAGGTCGAGAGCTCAGCGCATTTTCCTCACTATAAACAATCTGTGACGCTTGAAACTATCACGGTGCGCTAAAAGCCGTGGCTTGGAAGGTTGCCAACTGATGGGATAACTCGGACCACGTGTCAGCCCAATGTGTGTTTTTGCGTGGAGTGGCTGACTGGCAGACTGAGAGGCTGCAATGGCTCCTTCTTAATGTGGCCTTTATGGCACGCTCACTCCGTGGGATTCGAGCCAGGTGTGTTGGTACACCCATGGACGGCTCCGACCGCGCCAGCCACCTGCGCTCTCTCCCACCTCCGGTCTTCTTGACTCTGCCCTGACACCGAATTCAGGTGGGTGATGAGGTTAGAATGCGGTAGATGCAGCGCAAGTCACCGTCCCTGCACCGCCCTTCCGTGGAGCATACGGTGGACCTAGTCGTAATCGACGGTCGAACTGTCGTGTGTAGATTGACTGAGTGTCGATTTACTGTATGGACTGAGTCAGGCTCCTTAATGTGGCCTCTATAGCACTCCCACTAAGGGGGATCTGAGCCAGTGTGGAAGCAGGCTAAGGTGCGATTTCCTGCCGCACCAGCCACCTGCGCCTTGTCCGCCTCCAGTATTCTTGAGTTGGTCATGACACCGGTTCCGAGTGGAGGAGACTGCGGTAGAAACAGGGCAATTTTACTATCACATCAAAACTAAGTCACGCGCAACTCACCGTCCCTGCGACACCTTGTTGTGTTGCATGCCGTGAACTACGCCGAAACCGACGGTCGAACTGTCACTGTGGCACAAGCAAACTGAAACTACCTCCGATGCACATGCAAAAGCAGTTGACACCACCGACGCTCGCCTTCTCTCACAAATGATTTCAGGCTCTCAGCGCACGTCCCGATCTCACTAATGCCTACCACCGCCTGAGACGGCAGTTCAGGGGTTGGATATGCATCAAAAATCTCATTCGGGTATTCGGCTAATCGGAAATCGAACGCATGATTGGGCACTCAACAGCCAACCCAATAGCCCAACCGCTACACACGGCAGTAAGTCATCTATACACCAACTGGAAGAGCAGATGTTGATACTTATCAAATTTTCCCCTCCCTACATCGATATTTCTCCCATTTTTCTTGACTCATTTTAGTATAGATTATGTACCCAAATATACTCACCAAAATAGGCATTTCTGTGTTTGGTGGATGGACGCCTCATCAATCGGCTACGGGACTCACTCGCCCCGTCTTGCGTTGGGGCTCACCATCTAACCCGCCAGCAGCCACACAGTGGCTAGAGCATTAGAGCGTTGGACTTCTCGTCAACAGGCCACGGGTTCGAGCCTCGGATTGTGCACCGCGTGCGGTTGAGTATGGCTGGCTGATGACAGCCAATAAGCCAGAAGTGGTCATTTCAATCTTGTCTTTGCCGTCAAAAATAGGAATTCCTGTTTTTGTGAACAAATGCAGAGAGACGAAGGCTGTTGAAAGGTTCTTCATTATGATTTTCACATTCGATCTGGGGGGGGGGCTTCCGCTGTCCATAAACCCATTAGAGACGCATCTCACCGAATAGCGGCCGCGTGCGGTGTATTGATGTAAGGACGGCTTTCTGTGGCTTCGGAATCTGAGAAGCAGTACCCATGCACGGACCGCGACTACACAGTTGGCGGACCTCGGATACTGTCCACTTTAAAAGTCGTTTTTTTCGGGAGTTCGCTGATTATCCGCCACCTGTGGGTGTGCTGTGTAGTCTCCAAATATACTAACCGGCTCTCTTTGACCCGACCTGCGCAATTTCAGATATCGCAGGTGTGGCCAGTCATAAAGGAGCATATACACTCACGGCTCGATGGAAGGAATCTGTCTACTATTCTCAAACTTATATCAGACGAGTTCATCCTGGTTGCTGTCTGTATGGAGCGTCAAAAGAAGCAGATAGAGGGTGAAGATACAATCTCATTTGCACTCTTAACGGCGTTCATCGTGACTGAACCGACCGGGCGAATGCTATATGTTCACCGGATCACGAATTATCGACTTCCACTCTCGTAGGCCAGCTGCAAACTACTCAGCGAGTTAGCCAGTTGGCACGGTAGCCCTACAGGCCGATGGGCTCCATGTTTATTTACGATTAGTTGACAGTACTTTCACTCGCGCCTTGGTCGGCAAACTCGACGCCGCCAACAGCAGGGGTACGGTTCGAGTGAGATAATATCCTGGACAATTGTGCGTTCACATAGGCGCAGGGCATTTGGGACTCATTTTGTTCGGCGGAAAGGGAGAGCAGTTGATGGTTTGTTCCGGACACTTACATGATTGGAAAGACGGAAGCAAACGTTAGTTACGGGAAAATGTCATGTGAGTAGTGCATTCTGAGCGCACGTAACGTACCCCGCGTTGGTAGCCGAAGGCTTTTTCGATGGAATTTTCCTACAATCCCAGCTTGTCTGCAGAGTGATCTCACGCCGGTTATGGGAGTTTCGACTTAGTCAGATGAGAGTCACGTGAATCAAAGTCAGCCCATATGCCAGTGCTGTAATACACGAAGCACAACCCACGCAACATTCCGATGGCCGATGTTAAAGGTAATTTACTGCCTAGCTGGACAGGGCTAGAGAGAACGCAAAATCTGACGGATGCTGGAGGGAAGCTCGAAGAAATCATTCTACTGGTCATTCACGTGTACTTGGTCCCTATTCTATGATAAAAAGACCGAGTCAAAGGAAGAAATGTGAGTGGCATGTTACCATGAAGCCTGATCGATCACTGGGAAACCTGACACGGTTCAACGTGGTGTCAGAAGGCATGAAACAGACGATGGCTGGCCGTTGGCAGGAGAATCGGTTAGAAGGTTCAGCAGGGCGAGCAACAAAACCACACCCCGATAGAATACCTTGTACGCACGCCGTCGTAGGAGAGTGATTGAGGATGATTATGATAACTTCTGGGGCAGCCAAGGTACATCTCGCATGGCAATTTATCCTCCTTCTTAAGAGCTGGGGTGGCGTTCGTTGCATCTGTTCATTAGTTCGGCTTCCGTTTCCCAAATTATAGCCAATAGACCGTGCAAGCGGCAAAAAACCTTTGCCGACCAGTGTTGATATGCCAATGTTCTCCTCTTCTGCTGTCCTACCAAAGTCTTATACTGATGGTGGGCTAATCAGTTGGTTCTCGGTATAATGGAACCTACGGACCGGACTACAGCTGAGAGGCTGTATTCTGAGTTCAAGTGACTTAGAAACAGTGATCTGCCAAAAGTTGCGTAAGCACCACGTCCTGGGCGTCTCTGCTGCTGATCTACTTCCTAGCGCTTCCCAGTACCACCGTTAGCCCAAAAGCACTCCAGACCTCGGGCAGTTCGGATCCTGAATTCCTTGAGGCCACATCGCACAGATCGGAGAATCAAACGATGCACCACGTAAACTAGTAGCTCCTACAGAATCTCTTCAAACATTCCATTTTATTAGCGCTGCTAGTTTTGCCCCAGAACCAGGGATACAGTTATTTTTTTAAACGACTGACAACAGCGGCGGCTCCTGTCTGCCTCAAGGCGGTTATACGGCTTGGAACGGCCATCTAGATGTCATTAGTAGGGGCAGAACTGGCAAGACAGTTGATATACTTCCATACAGGCCAAATATTTTCAACAAAACGCACTGACAGATTGCAACCACACACTACTGATCCAGCACTCAGTATAGCGCTGAACTCGAGCAATTTATCAAATCATACCCCGACAAATACAGTTGATCTGTAATCGGATCACCATCTGAGTATCGGGCACATGAGATATATCAATATAGTGCGGCTCAGCGCAATGAAACTAGGTTGTTCAGCATGGGTGTAATGGCTACCCACTGCGCAGCAGCCAACGACTAACTCTGAACATGCACCACACTCCCTTCCCCTATTTCAATTGTCAGTAAACGGGTCGCTAAGCAAACAATACGTGATGAGTATCTGGGATGTCATAGAAAAGCTAATTCTGCCTACCATTAGAATTCAGTACAATGAAGAACCGCAACGATAGAATCACAGGAATGCAGGAGTGCGCTCTTCAGTGACGGTGCGAATGCAAAAATGAAGCACTGACACGATAATGTATAACAGATCTCGACGGCTGAAATGAAGCACCTCCCCGGTGTCAGCTACGGTCTGGCAAGGACAAGGCAGGCACCGGCGCTTGCATAGGCATGCTCTGCTGGTGGCGGTGTAATCTGTCGCGTTGCGCGTATACGCTGCGTTTCAATGTACGGACCTCTCACTCACTCCGAACTACGATGAGATATCAAACCAGCTTACGCCCGTCGGAGAAACTCCACCTTCGCACAGAACTGAGGGGTTAAGGCTTTAGTAACCTGATGAAGACACTGCAAGGTCAAAAGATGTCCAAACTATTATCCGCCAAAAATGTGCTATTACCGTCAGGTTGATGGAACAAATCTGAACGTAAAGGCTTATGTGCAAATGACCGCAGAGATGGTCACGCGTGGGCATTAGTGCAGCGACTGATGGGACGGTATAATGCGAAGTAGGACTCATGGCTAACAGAACACGACAGTACAAAAATCGGGGACCACACGAGACAATGCTGTGCAGGATATATTAAAATATGTACAAAAAGAAAATAATTACAGTTAATCATCTTCGGCGCCTTCTGGTGGACGTCTGGCAGCACTGAATGGTGAGACATTCCGTTTTGATGATCTGGAATATTTGTGATCTTTGTGATCATTGTGACGGTTGTGGCGATCTTGGTGTTTTTTGGAGCGCGAAGACGACCTATCTCGTCGATGACGATAGCCATGGTTTGATTTGTGGTGGCTTCCGCTTCGATGATGCCGACTTCGGTGACCTGGTGACCTAAATTACCAGAAGAAACATTAACGGGGGTTTAGAGCAGACTAGAAGGTGTAGTAGTTTACATCTGTTACTAGCAACATGAGTTACCTTCTAGTCAGACCGTCCGGTCTACAACGCGCACGTTCCCTAATACCCGCAACAGTTGACAAACCCTTGCGAAAGGAATTTAAAGAGTGTTACACTTGCACAACAACTGCTTAAAATAAGTTTGGTACCTTTATGTGCGACTCCGCGGTTAAATTGAGGAGCCTATTGGGTGAAATTCAACTACAGTAAATACCTGTGGTAATCCATGAAGCATCCAGACGCAGAAACATCAAAGTCTGTCGTTATAGTGGAAAATAACCGAAAAGGTGAAGAACTTACCTCCGGTCTCTGCTCCGATCACGACTGCGGTGACGGTCGCGATGCCTGGAAGCACTGCTGTCAGATGCACGAGAATCTCGCTCCTTCTCCTTAGAGGCCAAAAGGCGCTTTTCCCCGTATTCCCTTACGTAATCACGTATTTTTGCATAGCCGAGATGCATCTTCCCAGAAAGGTGTTCTTCGACCCGTTGAGGAGCATCATCTTTTATTCGAAAAGCACCACAAATCTCACATACCTCTAACTCCTTTGCCTTAAATTATGGTTACAGTACATAAAAGATCGTTACCTGCCCCACGCCTGGACGGACGTCACCTTCGAGTTGGGAACGTTCAAATTTTAGTTGCTCGCACAACTTCAACACGCCCTGGGCTTGGTCAACTTTGCCCTCAGTGCCAAGCTTTTCCGCTTGCTCGACGAGGTCATTGATTCTTCGTGTAATTGACTCAATTTTTTCTTTCTTCTCAGCGGCGGCATCCGGGTCAGTAGGATTGACCGCCTTACTGACGTTCAGGCGATCGTGACCACGGCGAATACGTTTGTCGACGTCTTCCAGTAGGTAACACAAATAACGATAAAACTCTTCCTCATAACCCATTTTGCCATAACGGCTGCTCTTCTTATACATCTCCACCATACGTTCGTCGTGCGTTTTGTCGCAGGGGCCCAAGTCTGTCTTCGTGTTTACGAACAGATCATGTGGGCAGAAACCACACAAAAAGGACTTGCACATATCTTCATCCGACCAATGTGGAGTTTTCATACTTTCCGGGCCACAAGCGTTCCTGTTCTTCCCCATTAACTCGTCCAGAAGCGCCGCCTGCGAAGCCAACGCCATCCCGACAAGAGGAAACGCGAAATACTGAAACCGAAAATAAGATCTGTTTTCGCGTGTGATATAGTAAAACAATCGTAAGCTATGAAGGGTTTAAGTCTTAAATTTTACCCTGGTGCCTAAATAGATTTAAATTTCAGAGTTGATACGGAGATTACGCCACAAAATTGTCAACGGCTTGTTTATTAATTCCGGTGTGTGGTCCGGTGTGGGGTCTGCCGGCTTAGTAGACTTCATTGAACTGATAACTAAAAAAGATTGAAATGGATTAGCAGAACGGAAATTTAAACATTCAAAAAATTCCAATGCTGTCCTTCAGTCCTCACATTTTTATTGGTATATTGTATATTTTTTTTGTATATTGTATATTTTTGAACGGTCACAGGCATTGCCCTTGATGACCCTATTAATTTAAAGTTACCATTGCATGTGTACAGTCAATATAAAATGGTGTACATTAAAACATTTTTGAGTCAAAGCATACTATAACTTCAAATGCGTATTCACAGTTATAGACGAAACATTGTGGATGAAAAGTACAGCCCGAAAGATTTTAAAAGGCTGGTTTTAACTAATCATATAGTAAGAGTCGTCTTCTATCAAATATTATGCCACCAAGCCTTCTTTTAAAATCAGAAATGTTGTCTTCGGTAACCGTCTCGCTTGGTGAAGAGTTCCAAGGTCTTGCAACTCGTTGGCTTAAAAAAACTTTCTGTGGTTCAATCGCGTGCGTTCGCTATTGACCTTGTAAGGATGACCACGCAGATGAGTTATGCAGGCAAACTCGAAGAAATCCTCCGGTCACAGGGAGGTATCATGGCCCTGGATAATCCGGAATTTTCAGAGCCAGCTACACCGTAAGTGCCCGTAGGAAAGAGGAAATAAGTCAAGCTTTTCCAATCCGTCTTGTTACGGTAAAGCCTTAAGACCGTCGACCATCTTCGTTGCTCTCCGTTTCACTTGTTCAATGAAGTCAACATCTTTCTTCCTCCATGGTATCCAGGCTGGTATTCTGTAATATAAAGGTAGTCTCACGAAGACGCCAAAGACTTTTCCGCAGAGATCAGGGGGGAATATTTTAAATGCACGTCTGATCCAATGCAGTTTACATGTTGTCTTCTGGACTGCTTTCTTACAGTGTTCTGAGGGCATCAAAAACGCAGTTATCCACATGCCCAGATCTTTTTGTGTTTCTGCCTCTTGTAATGCAGTGCCATTAATAAATTAATGGTGTTTCCGCGATACTTTTTGACCGGTGCTTATGTGTATGATCACACACGTAAATACATTAAATTTAAGAAGCCACCTGGCTGACCAGGCACTTAGTTTGTCGATATTCTACTGTTACCCATATTTTTATGTCATCTGCAAACATGATATATTCACAATCTAGGTCATTAAAACAGGCGTTCACGTAGATTAGGAAGAGTATTTGGTTCAAGACAGAACCCTATGGAACACAACTTTCTACTTTTGCCCATTCCGAGCTAGAGTTTCTAACAATAACTCTCTGTACTCTGAAAGACAAGAAACTCTTGATCCAATTGAAACGTTTTCCTCGAATTCCCAAATCTTCTGTAAAGAAGGCTGTGTGGTACGCTATCAAAAGCCTTCTTCGATTCAAAAATACAACATCTACTGAATAACCCTTATCTAACTTAATAAATAAATTGTTTATTTAAAGCCCAGAGGGCTCCATCATTACAAACTTTGTATCGCGGTAGAAATAAATACAAAGTGGATAATTGCTGCACTATATGAACAGCCATATGAACAGTAGAAATGATTAGTATGTTAGGCATATCAGATTCAGAAAAATTTGCCATTTTAAAAACAATAGTCAATAACTTTTGGCATGTACGGTGAACTATAAAAGAAGCAGTAAAAAACTCCAAAGAGTTAATTGGGGGCGGAGTTCGGCGAGCTGCCAATTAAAAAAAACTAGGAGAAAAAACTGCTTCTCTTAAAATTAGACGCTAGAGTAAATGGGATTGGTACGATGCAATGGGATAATATTGTGATGTTGCTGACAACGTATGAGGGTTCAGAACGCGCCTTGTCGGGTGAGAGATAATATAACAGTCAGAGCTACTGTTTATAACCACCATGGAAGTGAGAGAGGTGGAACTCATCGTAGACAAAGTAGAGGTCACGAGATCATCACCGAGATGCGACCTTGCTGAATGCAAAGTCCACCAAAACAGAGGCGAAACTTCAGAACCTGTCATGATCATCAACCGATCCTGGAGACCATCGTCAGGGTTAAAAAATCGAGGAAAGTGTCAAGGTTGTCAAGAGTTGGCGATGCTGGTTAAAAAGGGGGGGACGAAAAAGTGAATTGAAATATTGACCAATATAATCTCAAGGGAACTGCCTCAAATACCAGGAGGACCCTTTTAAAAATCCAAAAGTTGTGATTTTGGGAAGGAAACAGACAATTAGGACTTTATATCTTCCGAAGTTAAATTTTTACGTTATTTGGTTTTGAAAATAGCTAATTTAGACGACAACCAAATTTCCAGTGGAAGGTTATTCCATATGAAAGCAGATTTAGAGGCAAAAAACTGAGAAAGGTTAATTGTGGAGCTAAGGGGTGGTGAAATGATTATGGAGGAATAACGAGTGGGATGGGGTCGATCTACCGGAGTAAGAGGGTTAATTCGTAAGAGATTTGGGCTAGAGTTAACGCGAAACAGGAAGCAGAGACCGACTTCGAGTCTCCTAACCCAGAGAAATGTAATGCTTGCTAACTGGCATCTACCGTATAAGAGATAATGGATCCAGGAAGAGAAAATAGTGTTCGAGTAAAAACCCTCTGAACTTTTTCAATCTTACTGCGGTCAGAGGCGTTCATCAGCCCAAAGAGGGCACAGCAGTATTCTAGGCTATGAAGAACAAACATGCGGTAAATGTTTAACTTTATTTCCGGAAGGAAAACATTATGTGACATAAAACCACATATCACTGCAGCTTTTGCAGAAATTCGACCTACATGGGATGATTATGCTAGTTTATTTGTGTAACTTAGACCTAGGTCTATTATGATTACTCGTTCTAAAAGTGTAGTATTTTGAAATATTAGGGGTCCAGGAAGCTTGGCGGGGCCAAAACACATGAAACTACTCTTGGATGGAGAAAATTTCATCTGCCAAGTCAGCGTTAACGAAATTGTGTGAATTTTTGAGTACAGTTGAAATGTCGTTTATGCACAGAATGAAGAGAAGGGGACCTTGAACAGTGCCTTGAAAACGCCACTCGTGATCGGCTGTGGCGTCGAATAGCTATAACCTACTAAGACCTTCTGGCTGCAGTTAGACAAGTAGGAACCAGTGAAGTTAAGGAGAGGGGCTGGATGCCGAGGGCTTCCAGTTTAACCAGAAGACGTCTGTTGGGTACCTTGTAAAAGGCTTTGCTCAGGTCAAAGTAGATCACAACCACTGACTGCTGCTCATTACGAAGGGAAGTGACGAGGTTAGGAAAAGCTAAGTGACACACTTCGCATGATCTCCCAGGTCGAAAACCATATTGCAAGTCGCTTAAGAGCTTATTTTCTGTGCAAAAGTTGAGAATTTGATTAAAATAATTTTTTCAAGAAGTTTTGCTAGAGCCTGGGTTTTGTGAATGCCTCGATCATTATTTACGTTCGAACGAGATCCCGACTTGAAGGCGGGTAGAATAACATATGTCTTCCGTGAGTCAGGAAAGAATCCGTTTTAAAGATAAACTGAGAATATATGGCTAAGCAATCAGGGGAAACTCAGCACTCTCTTTAGAACTGAGTTTGGAATACCGTCAGTCCCCGAAGAGTGCGAGATTTTTCGATGAATTATTTGCTTACGAATTAGTTCTAAGGAGAAATCAATGGTGCTGATAACATTGAATGTGGATATCTGAAACGTCGGAACCGGTTCATATTCCCTCGTAAGATTATTAGCAATGAACGCACAAAACAATTCTGCCTTGTCTGAGTCTTCGAGAACGAAGTTCTTAGCTTCATTTAGTAATGGATGAATTTGATAACCTCGTTTAGAGGAGGATAGACGGCGGAACAGTTGAACAACTGATTTCGCATGGTTTGGTTCACTGAGCGCGCAAGGTTCCCTCTATCTGTCATTTGCAAGAAGAATATTAGAGGCTTATTCAAAAATCTCTGCGATACTTAGATGCACAGATAACGAATTAGTTTATTTATCTTTTTACTGCTTCCTCAATTTCTTTAGTCGTGGCCAAAGAAAGTGAGCAAGGGTGGATTCCGAAGCGTAGGGCTTGACAATTTTGGTTGGCACAAATTCCAAGATGTTATTTGAAACAAAAGACATCAAGTCACAAAGACTTGCTGCGTCGTTCATGGATGAGAGATGCTGTCAGTCCAATGTTTCCAAAAATTTATTAATTAAGCTCATATCTGCGAGGGCAAAAACATGATAGGTACGAACGGCACTAGCCTTATCCGAAGAGACAATTGGAAGCAACAGTGAATTAATGCATGGTCACTTTGGAAGAGGCCCTTCTAAAAATAAATGAAGAGGGGAACAATGTCGCTTGCGAAAATCAGGTCTTAAATTGGCTTGTCTCACGTTGAATAACGGACAAGCTGGGACCAATTAGAATAATTATTGATTTGAGCAAAGGCTGAAATCTAGGTTGACAAAAGTTTAAAATCCAGTCAATTTCAGGAAAATTAAAATCCCCAGCGATTATTTTAATGTAAAAATTGGACTCCAAAACCAATTTAAAATTTTCACAAAGTTTTGCATCATCATCGGATGATGAATTAGGTGGGTTGTAAATACATCCGAGAATCGCCTTTTGCCCGGGCGACAGGATAATGGATACGAAGCAGTAATTACCAGAGAATGACGTTACATCTTTATCAAAGGGAAGTGCTAAATGAAGCTTTAATATAGAGAAGACAACCATCAACAGGCTTGCTAATGCGGTCTTAACGGTAGAGATCATACTTGTCGAGGACAAGCAAAGAGTCGGAAATTAAGGGATGGGGCCCAGATTCATTTACACATTAAACATCGGGCATTAACTCGAAAGCCATGGCTCTCAGTTGGGCCATCTTATTTATAACATATCAAGCATTAAGTAATACGATATCTAGTGTAGTTCGGGTATCCAAACAAGGGTTATCGTTATTTTTTTAAAAAGGAAGACTTTGGGGTGGAGAAGTAAACTGTAGAGAGGGAGGAGCGGGCAGAAAGTAAAATTTCTATGGTCTACAATTAGCTAAGCCGTTATTTAACTAAATAAGGGTTATTGTAGAGACACATATATGTGGCCTTTGTTTATTTCTCGTGCGACTGAAGGGCACTCGTGAAACAGGAACATCCTGCATGGAAGCCGTGTTGGACATCAAATAAGATTTGGTTGTTTTTTAGATAGCATATTAAATGCCTCTTGACAATACGCTCCATTATTTTACACGCTATGCAAAGTAAATTGATAGGGCGATAATTTGTACAGTCCAGTCGTGAAACTCCTTTATAGATTAGGGCGATGAATGCACACGTCCGTTCTTCCGAGAGTTCGCTTTCTTTAAAGGACTTTTGGAATATGATGGACAGTGGAACGCACAGTTCGTCGGCAAGTTCTCTTAGTGCCAATGCAGGAATTATATTCGGCCCAGGCAATTTGACAGGCTTTATACGGAGTAATTCGGTTCTAACTACGGTCAGTGAAAAGTCTAGGTCTGGGTCCTCTGTTGTGGATGAGGAAATGGTGAAGGATGAAGGAAAAGGAGGGATAGACATTGGTTGACAAACGGGTGGAATAGCATTACAATTATTACGCTCTCGGGTGAAGACGGTCTGAAACCATTATGAAAGAAGGGATACTTTAACCTGGTCGTCGGTTTCTAGTTTTTCCGTCTGCACACCTAAGGGCATGAATCATTTCCTGAGTTCTCTTTGTACTCCGTATCTAGCCATATAGCATTTTGGGGTGTTCCAACGATTTTTGCAGAATGTTTAGTTTGAACTTCCTTCACAGCTTAGTAGCCTCGCTTTTGCAAACGTTGAGTTGCTGTTTATATTCCAGTAAGTGAGCATCGGAGCCGGTTTGTCTGTAACGCCTTCAGAAGCGATTTATTATTCGATAGAGGTCTGCACGTTTGAGTTTATACACTTTCGGCGGTTTTCGGTTGGCCTTCTCCTGAGAAGACAGTTGAGGTAAACAATCCGTTCCAATAACGAGCTCAAAGTCGACTTATCTTTATTGGTTCCACCATGTAGTTCTGTTTCTCAGGATATTTCTGACATTCGTTTTCTCATAAGTGAGTATTTCCCCTTCCAAATGTTTATTTCCCAAGTATCAGGTAAATTTGGTTTGGAAAACAGTGAGTTCTCGAAGCACAGCGTAATGTGATCGCTTTACCCTAATGGCGGTCGATCCTGTAGGTCTAGCACATTCTGCTCATCTCGGGTAAAAATCAGGCCAAGAAGGTTTGATGCGACAATTTTGTAGATAGGGTACATAAGTATACTTTTTATAAATTAAGATGATAATTTAGTTGTAAATATGTTAAAATCATCAAATAATAAGTAATTTTTATTTATGTTGGAGTTGAGATTTTGAGTGATTTCGCACAGTCCAGCTATCGCTCAAGCGAAAAACTGCTACACGTGGGATGATTTTGAGGAAGCACATGCACAAGTGCAGTGTGGTTACGGTCTCTCTATATTTTTTAAAAACCGGGATTCTGCGCCAGACGAGTTTGCATCCGTGGACCATTGCTCGCTATCTGCCGATGAATTCACTGGTTTCAGGCTGCAGAGCCAGCGTCATTGCCCTCAAGGTAAGACTTGGGGTCAGGCTCAGATGCCGCGAACTGTCTCGAACCGGAAGAGAGATTCGACCGTGTCAGCACCCAGAATTCATGGAAGTTGTTCTGAATTAGAAAAAGTAGTAATATTTCTCTTAAACGAAGAATAACTGCGAATAATTTTTATATCCTGGGAAGTATATTCCACATAGCTATGGCGTTTACAGATAAACTAAAGATCTATAACTGTGCTTGCTAGTGGAAGAAATAAAAAGTCATTGCGTTTACTGCAGCACTGACAGTGGTCAAGCTGCCTCACAGTGCTAAGGGGATTAAAGGTACGACTGTTTAACAAATTAAACAGTAAAAATAGTCCCTTCTGTAATCCACAAAACCATAAGGCATCCATGTTTATAAACCAACAACGTTTTTAATACGTCAGCTCACGGTACTCCGACGATAAAACTCTTTTATTAAAACAACGCTCGATCAATTCTATTTTTTCCGTTCACTAGCGCACAGAAGGCTAAATAGAAACGAGCAGTATTTCATGTCGTGTCTAACGTGCATTTTATAAAGGTTGAGTCTAATAACGACAGATTTAAAATTCCGGAGGAGAAACTCGGTAGATCTGCGCGCTTTGGAGACTATCAGGGCACAATGCTCTGAAAGATCAACACTATTGGAATATGATATGCCCAGATCCTAAAAAACTTCAGGCGCATTAAGGTCGTGACGATCTATTCTAAATTGAGACTGATAATCGACGCAAACAACAATAACGGAGCACTTGTGCCGAGAAAGGAGAAGGCCTCGTGTGCAGCAGCACTAGGCAAAGGCCTGAAAATATTTTTTAAGAGTTCCAGCACGATTTTACGATCTGTCCGTTTGTATCAATAGGCAACTTTTAAATCATGAGCACACATAACGGACATAACATTGTGAAAGCACTATTGACAAAAAGGCAAAATACGAGCAGGCCAAGCACACTTCCCCGAATAACTCTTTCCTCACTAGTGTGGGGTTTGAGATAACATTGGGGATCTAAACATGTTTTATGCGAGAGCCAAGGTAAGAAGATATCAAGTTCAGAAGTTTAAAACATATAGACCGAAAGAAGAAAGTTTCAACAGAAGGATCTCATGGTCAATACAATCAAAAGCCTTGGTTAAATCGAAATGAACTATGTAAAATGCGAAACCCTTGTCCCTAGATTGTAGGACATGACCACAGAAAGAGAGCTGACAGGTGTCTCAAGACCTCGTTTTGAGGAACCCATGCTAAAACGTACGTATTTTGTTATTCTCGGTTAAGTGGTTCCTCATCTTACCTTTGATCAAGGTCTCCAGGATCTTCGAAGGTGTGGACAATGTTTTGATTGGCTTAAATTCATAGAATGACGTAGATTGGTCGTGTTTGGTGATAGACAGAATGTTCGATTCCTTCCACACAATGGGAAAGGTTTCACTTTACAAAGCTAGATTAAATACTTTACACAGAAAGAACGGGAAAATATAATTAACAGCCGCCTTTAAAATACTGACTGGGACGGCATCTGGTCCAGGATTGTGAAATTGTCAAAAACGCCGAATGGCTATGGTTACGTTGCAGAGCGTAAATGTCATGGTTTCGAGGACGGCACCGGTCCAACCCGGGATGGTCGGAAAGTGAGCGGTCGACATTTCAATAAATGTTCTGGACAAGAAAACATTGAAACTAGCAACCGTCAACTGGTCGTCAACTATGGGGTTTTTAAGGGCGTCTGGAAGGAAGGGGTGCGCGTTTATCTTTGGGTTCTTATTGTATGGGGAAAAAGTTTCTTGACATTTTACGAACATTTTTCAACAAATTTGACCTCATCGGTTAGCTGCTTTTCTTCGAGCAGCCTCGTCGCCAGCTCAAAAATATGTTAAATCAAAAACTGATAGGAAATGTCGTTTGCAAATATTGTTTTTTTTAAATTCAGCTCCTTTGAGTTTGCAAAGTTTTAGTCTCCATACTAGTGTAGAAGACGCGTTGGTTTGGAATAACACTTGAGTTGATTGTACAGTTGCTAAGTTTGAGAGTTATTTACTTGGACTTGACGATTCTTTGGCTATCCAAATATTCCTTAATTGAGGATTTTGCCATTGCCCGGACAATATCCCTACGAGAAATACAAGCTTCAACGTTCACCTGCTTCCAAAATTCACGCCAGTGGTGTGCTGTTAAATCTGCTCTCAATCGCGGCAGGAGAATTCATAACAAAGACTGAGTCGTTGCATGCTTCTTAGAAGTCTGACTGATGAATATTATTGCACCCTAGACCATTTATTTTAGAAGATTTATAAATTAACTACATTCGCGTAGAATACTAAGAGGTATGGAAAACGCAGACGCTCAGGATTCATCTACCCGGAGAAAAAAGGTTGGCGCTAGAGTCGGGCGTCGGACCCTCGTCGCAGAAACATGTGGCGACGCACCTTACCACTCCGCCACATACACACAGAAAACTGGCAAAATTGTTTATACAAACAGAAATAAAGATATTCGGTTACTTCTTCTCCTCCTGCCAAGCGGGTAAAAAGTCTGACAACACTACTGAATGTCACCTACGAGGACGAAAAGTTCATGGGATTTTTAAGTCTCCTACATAAATTCCTATTGGTGGAGAAAGAGATAAGTAACTTGAAACGAGAATTGGCCGATCTAAAAGAGAAGGTTCATTGTTCACCAGGCATAAAAACACCCGTTACAAAGAGGATTCCACCAAAAGATATTACGTATGCAAACATAGCTTCCTCAAGAATACCTAATATAGAGCTGAAAAACATTGCGTTTACAGAGCTCAGTAAATCAGTAGACATTTCCTTCCTTCAAAAGTGAGATCAAACCAGCTCATGCACCTTACTACTGTCATCCAGCGCAGACAGAAGTAGTCATGCTCTGGATACACAAACATATGCGGCATCGTTACTGGATTATACAAAGAACGGTGACCCTAAATAGCTCGTCAAATTTGAAGGACCGAAGACGAAGAATTCGAATTTGAAAACGGTCAACATTATTTCAAAAAAATGAGTAATAACTCTGAACAAAGCTCGTTCTTATCGATAGATGCTCAATTGGAATGCTCTGCTGGTGATACAATAGCAAGTGCAGGACAAATGGGCAAATTTCACATAAGGGGTTTGCCATTAACTTAAGGAATCTTTGCTCATACTGATGCAAATAACCTCGTCGACCTAAGTAGACTTCTTTCTTATACTAATGCCTTATCAACAAATCAGAGCACAAAGTCAGCAAACAGCCATTTCGTTCGAAAACGTAATCTCGTTATTAAAGGAGCTCTAGATTCCACTTCTCTGAATGCAAAGGAAAGGGTTGAACATGACATCAGTTTTTTCCGAGCATACTCAACTTCGATTCTTCAAAATGGCGAATGTGTGACCGTGTACAAAGCATTCCGTTTAGGGAAAGTGGGTGTTTCACGTGAGCTTTAATCACAGAGGCCTCTTAAAATAATTCTTGAAAATGATGTTCAGGCTTCACGCCTCCTAGAAAAGAAAATGGCTCTCCATAGCTCACATCAGGATGAAATTTTTTCAGCTGGATTAGAACCGATGGTAAAGCACAAAATGAGGATGCTGAGAATAGAACTGAAGAGAAGAACTGAACAGCATGAAAAATGGCTCAAAATAAACGACGGGAAAATAAAAGTGATGAAGAGGTCTTTCTTGTGGCAGACACCATACATCATCAAGGTGGATTCTCACCGAGACGGAGGACACAAAATACGAAGAACCAAACTGTACAGAGCTCGTATAACAAAAGGAAGGCACTCCAGGACTCGGTTAACAACCAATCATCAGAACTCAGTGTTGGCGGGATGGACACCAGTTCGTCTCGGAAAGCGCTGACAG
Organism: Schistocephalus solidus; assembly: GCA_017591395.1. Classification (NCBI taxonomy): domain Eukaryota; kingdom Metazoa; phylum Platyhelminthes; class Cestoda; order Diphyllobothriidea; family Diphyllobothriidae; genus Schistocephalus; species Schistocephalus solidus. The sequence goes on from WEDG01001600.1 coordinate 134,756, forward strand.
ACTCTAATCGTCAATCGCACGAAATGAGCAGAGGTCCATATGGAGGAGTTACCCAGTCTTAATTGAGATATTTTTTTACCAATGCTCGGAGTTTGCATTCGAAAATAGACGAACTCAAGGCACTATTCTCAGACCGAACCCCCGATGTTGTTGCCATTACGAAAACGTGGCTCAAAGCCGAAATCGAGGATAGCGACGTTGCGACAGATGGATACCAGCTATTTCGAAGAGACCGAGAAAAAAGATAGAGAGGTAGAGTGGCTGTAAATGTAAGGACAGGAATCTTGGCATTCGAACGAGTGCACGCCATCTTCCTTGAATATGAATTTCTCTGGATAAAGATTTAAACGGATTGTTCACGAAACCTACAATTCTTGACGAATTATGGACCACCAAACATCCTGAGTGTAGCTGATGAGTCACACCTTCATTTGGTCAAGGAAGTAGTAAGTCACCAGGAGGTGCTTATTGCTGGAGATTGCAATTCACCTTCAGTAGACTGGGTAAATCTGGCAGTTGACGGTGTGCCAACTTCCTTCGGCAGCAAGCTAATGGATCTCACTCTCAACTAACCTCTGGCACAGAAGGTTAACATACCAACGAGATTTAGAGAGAACCAGAGAGCCAATTACCTGAACCTAGTATTTACGAAGGACTTCTCTTATATTGATGATGTGTATTCAATTGCACCCCTCGGCAAGAGTGACCATAGAACACTGCTGTGGGATTACTCACTGTATTCTCAGCGCCAGAAGAATACAGAAGGTAAGCGAAATATAGGGATGGTTGATTTAATCGTGACGAAGAAAGAAATGATGTCCGTGAAATGGGATGTTTGCTAAAAGGAAATCCGGAGGATGACTCGTGATCGCTAAAGACGATTTCACTCGATCGGATAGAACGCTTTTGTCCAATGAAGGTGCAAAAAACACTAGTCGCCCTGCTTATTAAAAAAGAGAATTTAACAGACAGTTAAAGAAGAAAAATTAAAAATGCAAGGTATTCAGGAAAACAGGGTCAGCAAAACATCTGGAGGAATTTCGTCCCCAAATAAATACTGTCAAAAAATGGTCCGTCAGGCAAGGAAGAGCTATGAATCAAGAATTATCCAGCTTAAAATTGTATTCCATTATATCAATAGTCGATTTAAATCCTTGTTTTTTTATTCACAGTTACAGTCACAGTCACAGTACTTATGGATGGGAATGGTGTCGACGTCGTTGAAAATTGCGAGCAAGCCAGGCACTTTGGTCGTATCTTTGCTTCGGTATTCACTAGAGAACCTGAAGTTCAGCTTGACCACGTCAACAGTGCTGTTATAGACACCGGCTCAGTGCTTGAATATATACTCTTCCCGGCACCTCTTGTGGAACGAGAACTGCGAAATCTCCAAGAAGCAAAGTCATCTGGTCCGGACGATTTACCTGCAAGTTCTTGAAAGAAGTGGCCGGAGAACTCTTTCAAACCACTAGCGCATATATTAAATTCGTCATTTGAATAAGAGAAACTGCCTTCCCAATGGAAGGCAGCAAATATATACCCCATACACAAGATTGGGGCGGGATCTAATGTCAGCAATTATTGGCCTGTCAGCTTAACCTCTATTTGCTTTAAAATAATGGAATCAATAATTAAGAAGGTGACCATGAAGTTTCTGGAGAAAAACCGATTACTCTCAGAGCTCCAGCATGGCTTCCGACAGTATCACTCTTGTCTTTCCACTTTTTTGTTCTCCACAGAGCCTTGGTTTCGCGCATTGGACGAAGATGGAAGGGTTGACGTCATCTACACTGATTTCAAGAAGGTGTTTGACAGTGTCCCACATAAAAGTCCTATCTATAAATTAGCTGAAATTGGAATTAGAGGAATGCTGCTGACATGGATCGCAGATTTTTTTACAGGAAGATTGCAAACAGTGTGCATCGATACCTCGAAGTTAAAAACTACTCCAGTTCTAAGTGGTTTCCCCCAAGGCTCCGTCTTAGAGCCGTTAATCTCCTTAGTGTACATCAAGGACTGTGTCGACGACCTGGGTTGCAGCGCCGTCATGTTTGCAAACGGTGTTACATTGTGGAGGGCTATCAGATCTGACGCCGATAGTCACGCACTTCAAGGGGGTCTCGACCGTCTTAACAGTCGGCCTGCTCATTGGCTCTTACCTTATAACGTTGGGAAGTGTGTGGTCCTAAGACTCCGTACCAGAAGGACCAATGAGTAGGTTGATTTCTAGATGGACATTCTAGATGGGCAGCCCCTTTCGATTGTCGAGGAACAGAAGGATCCTGGTGTTCTAATAAATTCCACACTCAAACCATCTTCACAGTGCTTAAAGCCAGCAAAACGCGCGTCACAGGTCTTATTTGCACTCAGACGTGAATTTGTGCAGATTGATAAGGAACTCTTCCAAAAAAAATTCGGATTATTTGTTCGATTTAACTTGGATTATGCCGTCCAGGCCTGGCGTCCGTTGTTAAAGAAGGATTATCTACAGTTGGAACGAGTACAGGCGAGGGCTACGAAGATGGTCAAGAATCTTAGTCATCTGCCTTACGAAACCAGACTGACTGAACTTGATTTGTTTCCTCTCAATTACAGGCAACTACGTGGTGACCTCAACCAAATCTACCGGATTGACAGAGGCCGCGAGTGTGCCCTAGAATTTGCTGACTTCTTCGAATTGGCTGGGATGGAACTTTTGCGGGGTCATCCCTTTAAACTGCAGAGGAATTTGGTCTACACGGACGTCCGTCGGAACGCCTTTCCGTAGTGGGTCATTGGAGCCTGGCCCACACATATCGATGACCTTACATTTTCATTTGTCAGATTTTGTACTGTAAAGGTTTATTCTATTGACATTTTTGAATGTGAATAGGGAGCTCAAGGACGAAAGCCACTTCCCACAATAAATGGACTTAAATTGTATCGACGAGAGATTTTACGCAAACTATGGCGAAAAGATAAAGGGAGGTAGACCTCATCCGTGAAATTAATTATTTTATTACGGGGAAATAAGTTAATCCAAAACTTCCTCCTTTTTATTGGTACAGGTTTTCACATCCTGACATAGAAAGAAATCAGAATAGTCGTGGCAATTAAATAAATAAATAAATAACTTGTATATTTAAGGCCCAGAGGGCCTCTTCGTTACAAACTTACTATCGTGGTTTAAATAAATACAAAGTAGATAATTGCTGCACTATGTGAACAGCCATATGAACAGCAGAAACGAGTAGTATGGTAGGAATATCTGACTCAGAACGATTCGCCATTTTTAAAAAAAGAGTCAACAATCTTTGGAATATACGGCGAACTAGGAAAGAAGCAGCGAAAAAAACTCCTACGGTTAAATCGGAGGTGGAGTTTGGTGAGCGCAAGATTTAAAAAAATAAGGAGAAAAAAAACTGTTCCCTTAAAAAAATAATAGCTAAAGTTGACGGGATTGGTACGATGCAATGGGATGGAACTGTGATTTTGTTGACAACGTATGAGGGTTCGGAACGCTCCTTGTCGGGTGAGGGATAATATAACAGCCAGAGCTACAGTTTATAACCATCAGGGAGGTGAGAGAGGAGGAACTCATAGTAGACAACAGTTTCAACACGAAGAGGGACAAGTAGAGGTCAAAGAGATCATCACCGAGATGTGACCTTGCTGACCGCGTAGTCCACCAAGAAGATGGCGAAAACTTCAGAACCAACTATTATCATCAACAAATCGAAAAATGCAGCTTCTAGATAGTGAGTGTTGTTGAGGATTGTAATGAACTCTGAGCTAGATCCAGAAAGCTATACATCAAGGATGAAGAGCAGAGTCAGGAGTTCAATTGAGACGGCGATCAGTAGAATGCAATCGAGAATTGAAGATCAATCATTGCAATTGACATACAACGAGTGAGGTAAGGACCGTTTAACGGATATATCCGTTTAAGATATATATATAACCGTTTAAGATATATCAATAATTCTGTCAAAAAATCTAATGGGAAATGAAAGAGAAATTTATATTTTTTGGGAAACCGTTAAGAAACCGTTTAAGATATATCAATAATTCTGTCAAAAAATCTAATGGGAAATCAAAGAGAAATTAATATTTTTTGGGAAACTTTTGATCAGATTCGCATTGTAATGTAAAAATAACGATGCCATGGTCTGAACTTCCAAGTGGGCCTAAAGATGACACTGCCAAAGGCAGACCACCTGTGCAGAAGATTAGATCAGGTAGGCTTGATCCGTGGGTAGGAAAGACGGCCTCAATCAAGTCCTCGAACTTTATAGGACCGGAAGGTGGAAACTGTTGAATTTCAGGAAAATTGGAATCCCCTGCAATCAAACAATGCTAAAAATTGTAGTCAGACTTCACCAATCCCTCAGTTAAATAATGGGGGTCATATTGCTGCTCACGTTTAAAATACCTCCGTTTAATTTGTCGATAAACCTCATTAGAATTCCCATCTGGTTACTGAGATGTGAGACCTCACATTCATTGTCGATTTTCATGTGCAATAGCACCCCTGAGTGCACTAGCTTTATTTCTTCGTACTCGATTGCTGTATCGTCTATCGTTTCATTGTACGGTCAGAAGCAACATACCTTTCTCTTCCATGTCCTCTCGCGAAGTGGTTTTTTATTCTGCACCTTGTGTATATACCTCACTCCAGAAGGCATATGACGTACTGATGATCGGTAACAACCGCGAAACAGCTGTCTGCGTCTTGCCTGTTGCGCCCTTAGCAACATACCGGTGCATATATACATATTAGTATCTATATAATGAACGCTGAACAGTGGTTGGCTCTACGTCACTCCACAGGGCATCTGACGAAAAGACTCATAAAATAATATTACTGACAATAGAGCGTAGTGTATTATATACTATGTGAATTTCCGGGGAGACACGGGGACATTTGTTCATTTCTTATGTCGTGGTTGTACATACGGCCATACTGATCAAGTTTCAGCTAATAATTGTCAATTGATGATGACATAACGATGTCCCAGACAGAGAATTCCGGGTCTTAATCACTCTGTTGTAGAAAAACGTTGCATCCAGTTTTCCCCAAGTACAAGTAATTTGAGAAGATGTCCTCCCAAACTAGTAGTAATGGTCAGCTCAAAGAAGTCGCCGGATGCATGACAACAATCCTGACCCCACAGTTTACGCAACGATTACATTAGGTCGCCACGTAGCTGTCTGTCGTCAAAAGGAAACAGGTCCGGATTGGAAAATCTATTTCAATTGTTGTAAAGATTTTGATTAAGAACCTCATCGGAGACTCATAGTTTAACTAAAAACTCTAGGACTTTGTAGGCCCCTTACTGATTTAATAACGCCATACATATATTATAGGGAACAAAACATGTTATTTTTAAAGGTTGTTCTATGACTGAATGTTCCTCTTTCGCCTAATGTCGATAGAATTACGGCCAAAACTGCTCACGTTTACGGCTTTATTTCTGATAATTTGTACCTTCCTGAAATTAAATTTAGACTTTATCGTATGATTTTCTTCCCTTTCTTGAATTTTTGCTGTCCTTTCTTCTGTTTAATAAAAGAATCTAGCCGTTCAAAAATTGAAAATTTCCAAAGACATTTCACAAAAATCTCCTGTACTAGACTCTTTCAAATAATTTCTAGTCAACTAGCTGCCAGCTGACGAATCTAAAATTTCTTTGGGTCAAGACACTGGAAGCAGGCTTTTGTCTCCTTTTTCGACTAAATAATAGGTCAACTCTCCCCTAGATTTCTTTAAATTACCCCCGTTAGTCGTCCTTATAACCTAAAACAATAAAAACTAATTATAACTTCTCCTGCATCCTCCACATCTAAACGCTCTTTTCTTTTGCTTCTAGCTATAGCTTTCTTTAGAATAACTTCCCAATTGAAATTAACTCATTAACTTGTCTATTTGTATTCAAGTAAAGACTGCATATTTATCTTACCACTGATGATATTAACCTTTCATTTTCCTCATCTTTTCCGAGCAGATATATATGTGTTGAATAACTGAGGTTGTATGCATTCCGAGATGATAAATGAAGAAAGAAGGCTCGTCGGAAAATCGAGGTTTACTCGTGAATTTTCAAGCTGGTTACACCAACCCGTCGTCAGACGAAATGAGAAGTAAGAGTTGAATTGTCACGCTGGAGGGTTTAGGGGCCGAGAGGTTACATGGACAGACTGACGCAATGGGGGGTTGGGGGCCGTGAATCCTGTTACGATAGCTGTCACATGTAAGGGGAGGGGTGCTAGAGTTATGATAGCAAGTCAAGTGGCGGGAGATGCAGAGTCAGCGAGGTTACACTTGGCTGGGCACAGATAAGCAAATGTTGCTTTTAAGGTGGGCGCAAGTCAGTGGACCGTGCACGCAGACCTTCGTAATGCGCATCCAGATTGACGTGGCGGTTGATCCTGTTTGTGCCGGAGTGCCAAGCTTCGAGGAATTCGCGTGCCTGTTTGGTGCTAGCCATGGCGACCGCTTCCGTTCCCTCCCAATTGAAGCGGTGGTCGCAATCAACGGCGTGCGCAAACACGAGAGACAAGGGGTCGCGTCGGCGGATGGCCAGTTTGTGTTCATTTATGCGGGTCCCGAGTCGTCGGCCTGTATGGCCTACTGCGCTCGCATCTGATTGGAAGTACGTATCCCTTCGAATCGACCGCAAACGTTTCTACCTCTGTCAAACGAATACTCTCTAACGTCAATAACAGACTAGTCTTGACTCTAACCATTCTTACCTGATACATTCATCACCATTCTGTAAAACTGTTTTACTTCAAATTTTGCTATTTCTGAACTTTGGAAAACAGGTTTTTTTGCTTAAAACAAACTCTTCATTTCGAACACTGCTTTTTAAGCAAACAAACAAAATAAATCAAAAGTGGTTAATGAAAAGAGGAGTTTGTTTTAGGTTTTTTCCTGTGTTCTAAGGATTTGACGGCGCCCAAGCAGTGCCAAATCAATAAACCTATTTATAAGCGCAAGAGCAATTCGCACATGGAATGCGGTAAATAACATTGGTTTGTTGCTCTTTGGGTACGGGATCTATAACACAGGATAGTGCTGCCCACAGGGAGGACGCTGGCTTGTGAGTGACGCAGATACCAAATCGGTCTGATTGTCGGGCGATCGTTTCCGAAATGCCCTGCATATATGGCAATGAAACGAATTTCCTCGGTACTACTTCTCCATTAGAGCTCTGATATTGTGGTTGCCTGTGACTTTGGAGACAGTTTTTCACGAAGCTTATCGGATATCTGTTAGATCGGAAAAGTTTGTATAAATAGGCAAGTTCTTTTTAAGTAGATACTCGCTGTTACAGTACCGGAAGGCACGGTGAAAAAGAACTCGATCGCAGCTTCGTTTGTGGGCAGCAGGATGATTGCTCCCATAGCTCAGGATTATTTCGGCATTTGAGTCTTTTCTGTGGACGCTGGTTGCGAGCTGGCCATCACTCAATCTTTGCACCATGATGTCGAGAAACGGGAGGATGTCGCCTGTTGCTCCTTCGCGGGTGAATTGTATAGCAGGGAAGACACCATTAAGACTTTCATGCAGCCGTTCTACTTCGCAGTTGTTAATGACCACGAAGGTATCATCTACGTAGCGAAGCCACATTTTCGGCCTGAGGTTTTGAATCACAGCTTCTTCTAGACGTTGTAAGACTAGCTCGGCTAGTAGCCCCGATATCGGTGAACCCATTGGAGTACACTTGACCTATTGGAAATGCTTACCGTCGAATTGACAATAATTCTAAACGCAGAGCCAGAGCATGTCTAAAACGTGCTGCATTGGGAATGTCTATTGGCGTGTCTTCTAGACGTTGAGCTACGCTCTCAATTGCCAGGTTATGTGGTATTGAGGAAAAAAAAGCAACCACATCAAACGATAGAATGCATTCATCAGGACTTACATTAAGGCCTTGAATTCTTTGAAGAAAAGCATGCGAGTTGCTGATGCTGTACTGTGAACCATTACTAAGGTGCTTTAGGCGTTTGTATAACCATTTGGCAAGGTTATAAGTAGGCGATCCAACGAGTGGCACTAGGATCCTCAAGGGTGCGTCCGCTTTGTGAATCTTTGGAAGACCATAGGCACGTGCGATGCGCGGATCATTGAGAATTAGAAATGAAGCGTCCGCGGGGCTTATGAGTTTCATTCTATTGAGCTCATTCACCTTTTTCTTTACGGATGCAGCCTCTTTTCTCGTTGGATCCTCAGCAACGGGGATGTAGGCCTCCCCGTCATGAAAAGCTTGATTGTCCTTATCGACATAGTCAATCTTGTCCATGATGACGGTAGCACCATCTTTTTCAGCAGCTACAACGACGATACTGTCGTCCGACCTAAGGGAGCGTAATCCCTTATCTTCTTCCATTGACAAGGTTTTCTGAGGTTTTCTTTTTCGGAGGAGGCCAGGAGCACAGCTGCGTATATCAGCGCGCCTGTCCTTAGGGATGGATGAGGTTAGTAGGAGGGATTCAAGGCCATCTAAGAAGCTCGTAGGTGCATCATCGGTATGACTAACCCTTATGTTTTTCGACAGCAGGCTTGTTTCGGCGGGGGTGAGACACCTTGTCGAAAGGTTCACAACTCTTGTAGACATAGTACTATCGTTGAGGGGATGGAGAAGAGCTTGGAGCTTGGCTTGAAGATCGGCTCGCTTCTTCATGCGAGCATCCTTGGTGGTGGCATTAATGCGCTGCAGTACGTTTTAAAAAATATCTTCAGGTAGGGATGAAACGCACCGGGCGCTAAGGTCAGAGATAATTGAAGAAGCGAGCCGATCTTCAAGACAAGCTCCAAGCTCTTCTCCATCCCCTCAACGATAGTACTATGTCTACAAGAGTTGTGAACCTTTCAAAAAGGAGTCTCACCCCCGCCGAAACAAGCCTGATGTCGAAAGGCATAAGGTTGAGTCATACCGATGCTGCACCTACGAGCTTCTTAGCCAGCCTTGAATCCCTCCTACTTACCTCATCCATCCATGAGGACATGCGTGCTGATATACGCAGCTGTGCTCCTGGCCTCCTCCGAAAAAGAAAACATCAGAAAACCTTGTCAATGGAAGAAGATAAGGGATTACGCTCCCTTAGGTTGGACGACAATATCGTCGTTGTAGCTGCTGAAAAAGGTGGTGCTACCGTCAACATGGACAAGATTGACTATGTCAATAAGGACAATCAAGCTTTTCATGACAGGGAGGCCTACATCCCCGTTGCTGAGGATCCAACGAGAAAACAGGCTGCATCCGTAAAGAAAAAGGTGAATGAGCTCAATAGAATGAAACTCATAAGCCCCGCGGACGCTTTATTTCTAATTCTCAATGATCCGCGCATCGCACGTGCCTATGGTCTTCCAAAAGATTCACAAAGCGGACGCACCCCTTGAGGATCCTAGTGCCACTCGTTGGATCGCCTACTTATAACCTTGCCAAAATGGTTATACAAACGCCTAAAAGCACCTTAGTAATGGTTCACAGTACAGCATCAGCAACTCGCATGCTTTTCTTCAAAGAATTCAAGGCCTTAATGTAAGTCCTGATGAATGCATTCTATCGTTTGATGTGGTTGCTTTTTTTTCCTCAATACCACATAACCTGGCAATTGAGAGCGTAGCTCAACGTCTAGAAGACACGCCAATAGACATTCCAATGCAGCACGTTTTAGACATGCTCTGGCTCTGCGTTTAGAATTATTGTCAATTCGACGGTAAGCATTTCCAATAGGTCAAGTGTACTCCAATGGGTTCACCGATATCGGGGCTACTAGCCGAGCTAGTCTTACAACGTCTAGAAGAAGCTGTGATTCAAAACCTCAGGCCGAAAATGTGGCTTCGCTACGTAGATGATACCTTCGTGGTCATTAACAACTGCGAAGTAGAACGGCTGCATGAAAGTCTTAATGGTGTCTTCCCTGCTATACAATTCACCCGCGAAGGAGCAACAGGCGACATCCTCCCGTTTCTCGACATCATGGTGCAAAGATTGAGTGATGGCCAGCTCGCAACCAGCGTCCACAGAAAAGACTCAAATGCCGAAATAATCCTGAGCTATGGGAGCAATCATCCTGCTGCCCACAAACGAAGCTGCGATCGAGTTCTTTTTCACCGTGCCTTCCGGTACTGTAACAGCGAGTATCTACTTAAAAAGAACTTGCCTATTTATACAAACTATTCCGATCTAACAGATATCCGATAAGCTTCGTGAAAAACTGTCTCCAAAGTCACAGGCAACCACAATATCAGAGCTCTAATGGAGAAGTAGTACCGAGGAAATTCGTTTCATTGCCATACATGCAGGGCATTTCGGAAACGATCGCCCGACAATCAGACCGATTTGGTATCTGCATCGCTCACAGCCAGCGTCCTCCCAGTGGGCAGCACTATCACGTGTTATAGATCCCGTACCCAAAGAGCAACAAACCAATGTTATTTACCGCATTCCATGTGCGAATTGCTCTTGCGCTTATAAATAGGTTTATTGATTTGGCACTGCTTGGGCGCCGTCAAATCCTTAGAACACAGGAAAAAACTTAAAACAAACTCCTCTTTTCATTAACCACTTTTGATTTATTTTGTTTGTTTGCTTAAAAAGCAGTGTTCGAAATGAAGAGTTTGTTTTAAGCAAAAAAACCTGTTTTCCAAAGTTCAGAAATAGCAAAATTTGAAGTTTAAACAGTTTTACAGAATGGTGATGAATGTATCAGGTAAGAATGGTTAGAGTCAAGACTAGTCTGTTATTGACGTTAGAGAGTATTCGTTTGACAGAGGTAGAAACGTTTGCGGTCGATTCGAAGGGATAAGTACTTCCAATCAGATGCGAGCACAGTAGGCCATACAGGCCGACGACTCGGGACCCGCATAAATGAACACAAACTGGCCATCCGCCGACGCGACCCCTTGTCTCTCGTGTTTGCGCACGCCGTTGATTGCGACCACCGCTTCAATTGGGAGGGAACGGAAGCGGTCGCCATGGCTAGCACCAAACAGGCACGCGAATTCCTCGAAACTTGGCACTCCGGCACAAACAGGATCAACCGCCACGTCGATCTGGATGCGCATTACGAAGGTCTGCGTGCACGGTCCACTGACTTGCGCCCACCTTAAAAGCAACATTTGCTTATCTGTGCCCAGCCAAGTGTAACCTCGCTGACTCTGCATCTCCCGCCACTTGACTTGCTATCATAACTCTAGCACCCCTCCCCTTACATGTGACAGCTATCGTAACAGGATTCACGGCCCCCAAACCCCCCATTGCGTCAGTCTGTCCACGTAACCTCTCGGCCCCTAAACCCTCCAGCGTGACAATTCCAACTCTTACTTCTCATTTCTTCTGACGACGGGTTGGTGTAACCAGCTTGAAAATTCACGAGTAAACCTCGATTTTCCGACGAACCTTCTTTCTTCATATATATATATATATATATATATATATATATATATATATATATATATATATATATATATATGAGGGCATCAAACGAGATCAAAACGAGTCATCCTTGAAGATGATTGCCCGGTGTGGACAGCCAGGATTGTCAAGGACCAGTCGGTGACTGGTGTGCACTTACATGCAGATGCGAGAGGTTCAGCATTCAAAATGCGCACAGCGTTCGGGCCTTTAAGACGTACATATGCTGCAGCACAGCGTGAACTATGTCATTGCCTAACCATAGAACACCCGAAAATCAGTTTACTAAATGACTATGTATACATTTATAAGTAAATCAGAAAGAAATCAGAAATATTTGTATTTTAAGTGCCCAGAGGGCACTATCAAAACAAAGATTGCATTAGGCGAACAAAATGAAAATAAGCCCATTGTTGCTCTGATTGAGTGACAAAATATACAGCAGGATTTAGAAATATTTTTGTGGATATTAAGCAGTGTTTTTCACTTCCACTAACGAGTTTTGCTTTTAAAACAAGAGTTTATCATTCTTTTTAAAACATGGTGAGCGTAGAACAAAGCGGTGAAAAACATTTCCACCAAAATTTGGGAGAAGAGTTCAGGAAGCCCCCACTTTCAAAAGATGCAGAATAAAACACCACTTAGCGAGAGGACTTGGAAGTGAAAGGTATATAGCTTCTGAGCGTACAATGAAACGATATACGATACAGCAATCGAGTACGAAGACATAAAGCTAGTGCACTCAGGGGTGCTATTGCACACAAAAATCGACAATGAATGTGAGGTCTCACATCTCAGTAACCAGATGGGAATTCTAATGAGGTTTATCGACAAATTAAACGGAGGTATTTTAAACGTGAGCAGCAATATGACCCCCATTATTTAACTGAGGGATTGGTGACGTCTGACTACAATTTTTAGCATTGTTTGATTGCAGGGGATTCCAATTTTCCTAAAATTCAACAGTTTTTACCTTCCGGTCCTATAAAGTTCGAGGACTTGATTGAGGCCGTCTTTCCTACCCACGGATCAAGCCTACCTGATCTAATCTTCTGCACAGGTGGTCTGCCTTTGGCAGTGTCATCTTTAGGCCCACTTGGAAGTTCAGACCATGGCATCGTTATTTTTACATTACAATGCAAATCTGATCAAAATTTTCCCAAAAATATAAATTTCTCTTTGATTTCCCATTAGATTTTTTTGACAGAATTATTGATATATCTTAATTGCCACGACTATTCTGATTTCTTTCTATGTCAGGATGTGAAAACCTGTACCAATATAATGGAGGAAGTTTTGGATTAACTTATTTTCCCGTAATAAAATAATTAATTTCACGGATGAAGTCTACCTCCCTTTATCTTTTCGCCATAGGTTGCGTAAAATCTCTCGTCGATACAATTTTAGTCCATTTATTGTGGGAAGTGGCTTTCGTCCTTGAGTTCCCTATTCACATTCAAAAATGTCAATAGAATAAACCTTTACATTACAAAATCTGACAAATGAAAATGTAAAGGTCATCGATATGTGTGGGCCAGGCTCCAATGACCCTCTACGAAAAGGCGTTCCGACGGACGTCCGTGTGGACCAAATTCCTCTGCAGTTTAAAGGGATGACCCCGCAAAAGTTCCATCCCAGCCAATTCGAAGAAGTCAGCAAATTCTAGGGCACACTCGCGGCCTCTGTCAATCCGGTAGATTTGGTTGAGGTCACCACGTAGTTGCCTGTAATTGAGAGGAAACAAATCAAGTTCAGTCAGTCTGGTTTCGTAAGGCAGATGACTAAGATTCTTGACCATCTTCGTAGCCCTCGCCTGTACTTTTTCCAACTGTAGATAATCCTTCTTTAACAACGGACGCCAGGCCTGGACGGCATAATCCAAGTTAAATCGAACAAATAATCCGAATTTTTTTTGGAAGAGTTCCTTATCAATCTGCACAAATTCCCGTCTGAGTGCAAATAAGACCTGGGACGCGCGTTTTGCTGGCTTTAAGCACTGTGAAGATGGTTTGAGTGTGGAATTTATTAGAACACCAGGATCCTTCTGTTCCTCGACAATCGAAAGGGGCTGCTTATCTAGAATGTATTGGTAGAAATCAACCTACTCATTGGTCCTTCTGGTACGGAGTCTTAGGACCACACACTTCCCAACGTTATAAGGTAAGAGCCAATGAGCAGGCCGACTGTTAAGACGGTCGAGACCCCCTTGAAGTGCGTGACTTTCGGCGTCAGATCTGATAGCCCTCCACAATGTAACACCGTTTGCAAACATGACGGCGCTGCAACCCAGGTCGTTGACACAGTCGTTGATGTACACTAAGGAGATTAACGGCTCTAAGACGGAGCCTTGGGGGAAACCACTTAGAACTGGAGTAGTTTTTAACTTCGAGGTATCGATGCACACTGTTTGCAATCTTCCTGTAAAAAAATCTGCGATCCATGTCAGCAGCATTCCTCTAATTCCAATTTCAGCTAATTTATAGATAGGACTTTTATGTGGGACACTGTCAAACACCTTCTTGAAATCAGTGTAGATGACGTCAACCCTTCCATCTTCGTCCAATGCGCGAAACCAAGGCTCTGTGGAGAACAAAAAAGTGGAAAGACAAGAGTGATACTGTCGGAAGCCATGCTGGAGCTCTGAGAGTAATCGGTTTTTCTCCAGAAACTTCATGGTCACCTTCTTAATTATTTGATTCCATTATTTTACAGCAAATGGAGGTTAAGCTGACAGGCCGATAATTGCTGACATTAGATCCCGCCCCAATCTTGTGTATGGGGTATATATTTGCTGCCTTCCATTGGGAAGGCAGTTTCTCTTATTCAAATGATGAATTTAATATATGCGCTAGTGGTTTGAAAGAGTTCTCCGGCCACTTCTTTCAAAAACTTTGCAGGTAAATCGTCTGGACCAGATGACTTTGCTTCTTGGAGATTTTGCAATTCTCGTTCCACAAGAAGTGCCAGGGAAGAGTATATATTCAAGCACTGAGCCGGTGTCTATAACAGCACTGTTGACGTGGTCAAGCTGAACTTCAGGTTCTCTAGTGAATACCGAAGCAAAGATACGACCAAAGTGCCTGGCTTGCTCGCAATTTTCAACGACGTCGACACCATTCCCATCCATAAGTACTGTGACTGTGACTGTAACTGTGAATAAAAAACAAGGATTTAAAATCGACTATTGATATAATGGAATAAAATTTTAAGGCTGGATAATTCTTGATTCATAGCTCTTCCTTGCCTGACGGACCATTTTTTGACAGTATTTATTTGGGGACGAAATTCCTCCAGATGTTTTGCTGACCCTGTTTTCCTGAATACCTTGCATTTTTAATTTTTCTTCTTTAACTGTCTGTTAAATTCTCTTTTTTAATTAGGCAGGGCGACTAGTGTTTTTTTGCACCTTCATTGGACAAAAGCGTTCTATCCGATCGAGTGAAATCGTCTTTAGCGATCACGAGTCATCCTCCGGATTTCCTTTTAGCAAAACATCCCATTTCACGGACATCATTTCTTTCTTCTTCACGTTAAAATCAACCTTCCCTATATTTCGCTTACCTTCTGTACTCTTCTGGCGCTGAGAATACAGTGAGTAATCCCACAGCAGCGTTCTATGGTCACTCTTGCCGAGGGGTGCAATTGAATACACATCATCAATATTAGAGAAGTCCTTCGTAAATACTAGGTTCAGGTAATTGGCTCTCTGGTTCTCTCTAAATCTCGTTGGTATGTTAACCTTCTGTGCCAGAGGTTAGTTGAGAGTGAGATCCATTAGCTTGCTGCCGAAGGAAGTTGGCGCACCGTCAACTGCCAGATTTACCCAGTCTACTGAAGGTGAATTGCAATCTCCAGCAATAAGCACCTCCTGGTGACTTACTACTTCCTTGACCAAATGAAGGTGTGACTCATCAGCTACACTCAGGATGTTTGGTGGTCCATAGATCGTCAAGAATTGTAGGTTTCGTGAACAATCCGTTTAAATCTTTATCCAGAGAAATTCATATTCAAGGAAGATGGCGTGCACTCGTTCGAATGCCAAGATTCCTGTCCTTACATTTACAGCCACTCTACCTCTCTATCTTTTTTCTCGGTCTCTTCGAAATAGCTGGTATCCATCTATCGCAACGTCGCTATCCTCGATTTCGGCTTTGAGCCACGTTTCCATAATGGCAACGACATTGGGGGTTCGGTCTGAGAATAGTGCCTAGAGTTCATCTATTTTCGAATGCAGACTCCGAGCATTGGTAAAAATATCTCAATTAAGACTGGGTAACTCCTCCATATGGACCTCTGCTCATTTCGTGCGATTGACGATTAGAGTCTGTCAGCGCTTTCCGAGACGAACTGGTGTCCATCCCGCCAACACTGAGTTCTGATGATTGGTTGTTAACCGAGTCCTGGAGTGCCTTCCTTTTGTTATACGAGCTCTGTACAGTTTGGTTCTTCGTATTTTTGTGTCCTCCGTCTCGGTGAGAATCCACCTTGATGATGTATGGTGTCTGCCACAAGAAAGACCTCTTCATCACTTTTATTTTCCCGTCGTTTATTTTTGAGCCATTTTTCATGCTGTTCAGTTCTTCTCTTCAGTTCTATTCTCAGCATCCTCATTTTTGTGCTTTTACCATCGGTTCTAATCCAGCTGAAAAAATTCATCCTGATGTGAGCTATGGAGAGCCATTTTCTTTTCTAGGAGGCGTGAAGCCTGAACATCATTTTCAAGAATTATTTTAAGAGGCCTCTGTGATTAAAGCTCACGTGAAACACCCACTTTTCCCTAAACGGAATGCTTTTGTACACGGTCACACATTCGCCATTTTGAAGAATCGAAGTTGAGTATGCTCGGAAAAAAACTGATGTCATGTTCAACCCTTTCCTTTGCATTCAGAGAAGTGGAATCTAGAGCTCCTTTAATAACGAGATTACGTTTTCGAACGAAATGGCTGTTTGCTGACTTTGTGCTCTGATTTGTTGATAAGGCATCAGTATAAGAAAGAAGTCTACTTAGGTCGACGAGGTTATTTGCATCAGTATGAGCAAAGATTCCTTAAGTTAATGGCAAACCCCTTATGTGAAATTTGCCCATTTGTCCTGCACTTGCTATTGTATCACCAGCAGAGCATTCCAATTGAGCATCTATCGATAAGAACGAGCTTTGTTCAGAGTTATTACTCATTTTTTTGAAATAATGTTGACCGTTTTCAAATTCGAATTCTTCGTCTTCGGTCCTTCAAATTTGACGAGCTATTTAGGGTCACCGTTCTTTGTATAATCCAGTAACGATGCCGCATATGTTTGTGTATCCAGAGCATGACTACTTCTGTCTGCGCTGGATGACAGTAGTAAGGTGCATGAGCTGGTTTGATCTCACTTTTGAAGGAAGGAAATGTCTACTGATTTACTGAGCTCTGTAAACGCAATGTTTTTCAGCTCTATATTAGGTATTCTTGAGGAAGCTATGTTTGCATACGTAATATCTTTTGGTGGAATCCTCTTTGTAACGGGTGTTTTTATGCCTGGTGAACAATGAACCTTCTCTTTTAGATCGGCCAATTCTCGTTTCAAGTTACTTATCTCTTTCTCCACCAATAGGAATTTATGTAGGAGACTTAAAAAATCCCATGAACTTTTCGTCCTCGTAGGTGACATTCAGTAGTGTTCTCAGACTTTTTACCCACTTGGCAGGAGGAGAAGAAGTAACCGAATATCTTTATTTCTGTTTGTATAAAATTTTTGCCAGTTTTCCGTGTGTATGTGGCGGAGTGGTAAGGTGCGTCGCCACATGTTTCTGCGACGAGGGTCCGACGCCCGACTCTAGCGCCAACCTTTTTTCTCCGGGCAGATGAATCCTGAACGTTTGTGTTTTCCATACCTCTTAGTATTCTATGCGAATGTAGTTAATTTATAAATCTTCTAAAATAAATGGTCTAGGGTGCAATAATATTCATCAGTCAGACTTCTAAGAAGCATGCAATGACTCAGTCTTTGTTATGAATTCACCTTCCTCGATTGAGAGCATATTTAACAGCACACCACTGGCGTGAATTTTGGAAGCAGGTGAACGTTGAAGCTTGTATTTCTCGTAGGGGTAACCTACGGGTGAACCCTTTAAGCTTGAATTTCTCGTAGGGATATTGTCCGGGCAATGGCATTATCCTCAATGAAGGAATATTTGGATTGCCACAGAATCGTCAAGTCCAAGTAAATAACTCTTAAACTTAGCGACTGTACAATCAACTCAAGTGTTATTCCAAACCAACGCGTCTTCTACACTAGGATGGAGACTAAAACTTTGCAAACTCCAAGGAGCTGAATTTAAAAAAAAAACAATATTTGCAAACGACATTTCCTATCAGTTTTTGATTTAACATATTTTTGAGCTGGCGACGAGGCTGCTCGAAGAAAAGCAGCTAACCGATGAGGTCAAATTTGTTGAAAAATGTTCGTAAAATGTCAAGAAACTTTTTCCCCATACAATAAGAACCCAAAGATAAACGCGCACCCCTTCCTTCCAGACGCCCTTAAAAACCCCATAGTTGACGACCAGTTGACGGTTGCTAGTTTCAATGTTTTCTTGTCCAGAACATTTATTGAAATGTCGACCGCTCACTTTCCGACCATCCCGGGTTGGACCGGTGCCGTCCTCGAAACCATGACATTTACGCTCTGCAACGTAACCATAGCCATTCGGCGTTTTTTTGACAATTTCACAATCCTGGACCAGATGCCGTCCCAGTCAGTATTTTTAAAGGCGGCTGTTAATTATATTTTTCCCGTTCTTTCTGTGTAAAGTATTTAATCTAGCTTTGTAAAGTGAAACCTTTCCCATTGTGTGGAAGGAATCGAACATTCTGTCTATCACCAAACACGACCAATCTACGTCATTCTATGAATTTCAGCCAATCAAAACATTGTCCACACCTTCGAAGATCTTGGAGACCTTGATCAAAGGTAAGATGAGGAACCACTTAACCGAGAATAACAAAATACGTACAGTTTTAGCATGGGTTCCTCAAAACGAGGTCTTGAGACACCTGTCAGCTCTCTTTCTGTGGTCATGTCCTACAATCTAGGGACAAGGGTTTCGCATTTTACATAGTTCATTTCGATTTAACCAAGGCTTTTGATTGTATTGACCATGAGATCCTTCTGTTAAAACTTTCTTCTTTCGGTCTATATGTTTTAAACTTCTGAACTTGATATCTTCTTACCTTGGCTCTCGCATAAAACATGTTTAGATCCCCAATGTTATCTCAAACCCCACACTAGTGAGGAAAAGAGTTATTCGGGGGAGTGTGCTTGGCCCGCTCGTATTTTGCCTTTTTGTCAATAGTGCTTTCACAATGTTATGTCCGTTATGTGTGCTCATGGTTTAAAAGTTGCCTATTGATACAAGCGGATAGATCGTTAAATCGTGCTGGAAATCTTAAAAAGAATTTTCAGGCCTTTGCCTAGTGCTGCTGCACACGAGGCCTTCTCCTTTCTCGGCACAAGTGCTCCGTTATTGTTGTTTGCGTCGATCATCAGTCTCAATTTAGAATAGATCGTCACGACCCTAATGCGCCTGAAATTGTTTAGGATCTGGGCATATCATATTCCAATAGTGTTGATCTTTCAGAGCATTGTGCCCTGATAGTCTCCAAAGCGCGCAGATCTACCGAGTTTCTCCTCCGAAATGTTAAATCTGTCGTTATTAGACTCAACCTTTATAAAAGGCACGTTAGACACGACATGAAATACTGCTCGTTTCTATTAAGCCTTCTGTGCGCTAGTGAACGGAAAAAATAGAATTGATCGAGCGTTGTTTTAATAAAAGAGTTTTATCGTCGGAGCACCGTGAGCTGACGTATTAAAAACGTTGTTGGTTTATAAACATGGATGCCTTATGGTTTCGTGGGTTACAAAAGGGACTATTTTTACTGTTTAATTTGTTAAAAAGTCGTACCTTTAATCCCCTTAGCACTGTGAGGCAGCTTGACCACTGTTAGTGCTGCAGTCAACGCAATGACTTTTTATTTCTTCCACTAGCAAGCACAGTTATAGATCTTTAGTTTTATCTGTAAACGCCATAGTGATGTGGAATACACTTGAGAGAGAGGAAGACGCTTTATTTTGAAGTATCATTCAACATTTTCAGCAAAAATATAAATGGCTCCATTCACTAAGATAATATGATAAGTAAACATAATATGCAAGAATCAAAGTGTCAAAAATGGACATCTAGCGGGGAGACAGTTCTAGTCTGGGCTTTTATATTTCAGTCTCTTCACACGTAAGGAAGCGTGCTAGAAATGGCAAAACGGAGCGCTGGTATGCCGTTGTACGGCGGGCTATATGGCGAAAGCCTCGGCGCATCGGACGGGAAGACTTCACAGCAATCAGCTCAGAGTGGAGGGGATGGATTTCATCATCAATGATTCGCCCAGCGAATTGTTTGACTGTCGTAAAGTGCCGTTTTGCTATAAAATCCACTAAAACAGTATAAGAAACACCAGCAGCAGAAGAGAGCATTCGGAGAATACGTTTTAAAATCAAAAAATCATTTTTAAGCAAGGCTGGAAAAATAACGGGAGAGCAATAAAGGATGAGGGGAAGAACACATGCCTCTATAAATCGCCAGATAAAGGCCTGAGGTGTGTGATAGGAACGTAAACGGCGAATATAATATAGAAGTTTACGAATTTTTGTAAAAAGAGCATCGATATGTTGGGAGAATGAAAGATTCGATGTCAGAGTAACGCCAAGGTACCGAAAAGAGGATACCTCATTGGGAAGGACGGCTGAGAATTGAGAACTAGGATATAAAAATTATTCGCAGTTATTCTTCGTTTAAGAGAAATATTACTACTTTTTCTAATTCAGAACAACCTCCATGAATTCTGAGTGCTAAAACGGGCGAATCTCTCTTCCGGCTCCAGACAGTTCGTGGCATCTGAGCCTGACCCCAGGTCTTACCTTGAGGGCGATGACGCCATCTCTGCAGCCTGCAACCAGTGAATTCATTGGCAGATAGCGAGCAATGGTCCGCGGATGCACACTTGTCTGGAGCAGAATACCCGCTTCCTTAAAAAAACAGAGAGACCGTAAACAAACTGCAATCGTGCATTCTTTACCTACTCGAAACTGCTATCATCCCACGCCTAAACGTTTTTTCTAGATTGACACAAAGGTAGTTTAAACGCTAATAATTATATTCCTCCAGGAGTTTTTCTCCCTGTTAGCCTGGTCCCCACTGCATTCTTCATTTAATATTGCCTGTGAACTGGCATTAAACAAAGTTATGTTTTTTTTATTTTTATCCATATTTGTAGGAATAAAAGTAGTTTGTTTTGAGGTGCATATGAGATGTCGGAAGAATTGAATGGATGGAATTGAGTTCAAGGTCTTGGCGTTTAGATGACGTACACAGACTAAAATGCTCACAATATTAGGATTCAATTCTGGATCCTGATCTACCAAGGGCTCATGTCCACTGACACATTTTCGGGAGATTTTTAAAAATGCACCTTAATGATTAAGAATGAACCATATCGACGTTTCGTTATTTCATTCTGAAATGCTACTGCAGTATTACCCTACTATACACTTTAACCTCATTTTCCAAGGCAATTTATTTTCTCCTACCCTCTCTTAGGAAATGGAGGCCCATTGAAATCTGCTTCCATTTTCAAGGTAGGAATTTTTCCCTTCCAATTTTCTAGTTCACAATTAATTTCAAAACATCACTAACCGTTGCCCTACATTATTTACATATTTGTACATTTTATCTGCATTCATTGTCCTTATTTTATTTCGGTACTAATGTTTTTTTCAAGAGTGCATTCCCGGCGCTTACCGAGTAGAAATCTAAAATAAAAAACATAAA
The DNA here is from genome assembly GCA_017591395.1 of Schistocephalus solidus. NCBI lineage: Eukaryota > Metazoa > Platyhelminthes > Cestoda > Diphyllobothriidea > Diphyllobothriidae > Schistocephalus > Schistocephalus solidus. Next base: position 156,026 of record WEDG01001600.1, read on the forward strand.
GCCCACTTCATAGTGTTTGAAGGCGTCCATATTCAATGCCGTTGGTCCGATTTTTCTCCGAAGAATAGGGAATTCCTAAGCGGTTGTCTATTTCCATCTAAATAGTTGTAGGAAAAACATTACAAGTAGTGAGAAATACACGAGAATTCAGAGAAATTTAGTGGATGGACTTGGTTTCAAGTGTAAAATGTTTGCCAACAAATGAATTTAACCATTCTGCTTTGCTTTTCACTTGATTGTAGTTTCTTGACATTGTTTCGAATTAATGAGGTTTTTGTGACAAATAGGGAGTTCAAAGGCGTCAGTCAATTTCCATTAAGTCTTCTGAACTGAAATGAACTGAGTTGATCACGTTCATAATGAAAGAGATGGATATTTTTATTTGAGTCTCAGGAAGGGCACTAACAGTGTAGGATCGAAAAATACTTGAAAGACATTATTTATTTCAATCAATCTAAACCAGTTCAGCAGACTTATCAGGGAAATGCGTTGGAACTTAAAAGCCCATCTTTAAGAACAAACCGAAGTTTGCTTGCTAAGTCAATGTTAACATTGATTCATGAAGCCGCCGCCTGACTTCAGCGAGTGAATATATACTCTGAAGTATATACCAGAATTTCGAAAAGTTTGCTCATTCTATTAAGGCGAGTTTTATAACATTTAAGGTCTTGTTTTAGCATATATTGTTTTAATTATTTAAATTCAGAGATTAAAATATTGTTTCTTTTGTGCGAACTGTCCTGGTTGACGTTGGCTTCTTTTGGCGTTTCGGTTATTTGTATGCGGTTTGCTATGTATTGCCTATGTGCATCTTCTTTGCCAAACTTTCCTTCAGCTTTTCGAGGGTTCCCCGTTTGGTCACGCATTTTTCGGTTGTTTTCTTTCGACTGCTTCATCTATCCTTTCGACAGTTTTTCGTCTCATAGCTGATCGTTAAGTGAAATCTGGTACTCTTGCTGGCATTAAATCCCCGTTGATTCTTCGGAATCAACACAAAAGATAGATATGTTATCCAATAACAAGCATAGCTCTCATCATTTCTCACAAAAGTTCATGAAAACTTAACCCCAACAATTGTTTAAATGTTTCACTTTCAATGGTGTGACCAGTCCTACCAATTAGAAATTGGGGCCTCATTTTACGCCTTTGCCTCTTGGTCGCAGTTTCTACCATTTTAGCCAGACATTCTCTAATAATGCATACCTCAGAAAACGAGACGGAAAATGGCTCCGCGCGGTCATTTTGGGAACCGAAGCAGTATTCTCGGACGGTGAAAAGATTGGAAACGGCCAACAAGCTGTGTTCAGAATACGCCCTTATGATTCAGGAGCGCTCAGACATTGAAAAAGCATACGCTTCTAATTTGCGCAAATGGTCTCAGAGGTGGAACGCATTTCGCGAAAGTGGACTTGAATACGGGACAGGAGCAAAAGTATTTTTGGGTCTATGCACCGAAGCCGAGAAGCGTGCGGATCTTCATTCGGTATCTTTTATATTATAAACCTTCACTATCCGAAAATCAATATCTCAGGGTACCGGTGTATTAGAAGCTTGACTTTGTTTCTATTATTATTTCTAAGTACGTAGTTCCGAGTGAACACAAGGCACTATGTTTGGCAATAGAGCTTTTAGAGATCTTTTTGGACACAGCCCCTCATTTGTAGCAGTCACAGTTGTTTCTTATTTACGCTAACGATAAATTTTTTAGTTTGTTCTGTTGCTCTTTTTCGGTTTTTTTTCAGATTTTCCCGTGCACATACAATGCTTCATACACTTATGGGCTGCGCTGCAATGCGTTTATCATTGAATCTTGGCATTCGCCACCGTGAACAATTAAACTTAGGCTCTCCTTCTAATTATCGTCGCACCAATTGTCTACCGGTTTAGTTTGCAGTCAAAAATTATGTTTTTCAAAAGCCTCACTGAATTTACAAGATTTTTAAATAGCATCCCGTGAGTTGTTAGCACTTACTAACACATATAAGTTCGTTTGCATCGTATTAGGTCTTCGAGAACAGCATTGATCGTTCAGAATTTTTTTTATCACGGTGTAAAATTTCGCCCTTATTAGTTTTTGACTTTCTTTTGTCATGAGTCGGTACCCTGTAGACTGCCTAATTTTGGATTATTACATTTTACCCACCATTATCGTGACTCCATTATGACATGCAGATCTTATCATCTTCAGAGCATTGCGAATAGTTTAACCGAATCGGTTCAATCAGCTGTGAAAGCCTGGCAAAAGTCGAATTTCCACAAAACATCGATTTCCTCAACGATAAAGGAAGTTCGAGCTCTTGAGTCTGAATTTGAAGCCGCCCAGAAGGTTTGGTACAAGCGCTTCAAGGCAGTAAATCGTGCGCAGAAGGAATACTATCATGCTTGCAAAACCGTCGGATCACTGCAAGTTCAGGTGCAAAATGCCAGGAATGACCCCAGTGGCACCCCCGAACAGGTACTGTAGGCCTTCTTTTATCTGCTTTCTTTAAACCAATATCCAGTATTTTTACTGGTGCACACATCATAGTATAAAGCGACTGTTCTAGAAGTTATCACTTTCCACACATATTCTTTGAATGAATTCAGTGGAATTATTGTTATAGCAATCACACCAGCACGACAAGGTGAGTGGCTCATATCCCAGCAGCTTCCACTGTGATTACTGCTTTTAATATCCGATTCCAATAGCTACATTCGTCCGCTAGCCTTTTACAATGAAGCTATTTTTGCTTGCGTTTTGATCCATTTCTCGCAACCATTTGGGGCTTGTTTTTAAAGAAGCTATTTAAGTGACGTACACTGTTTTTTAAACTTACCCCTTAAACATACACCCTTACCGTGTAAATTCCACATTATAATGCACTTATAACGAGTTTTTAAAGTCTTATATATGCCTCGGGCAGGCGATGAACCAATACCTTATAATTGCCTGATATTTTACTATTCAAACGTATCACCACAAGCCCTAATTTTTACTTTTTCGACAGCCTGAACCGCTGATCGATAAATTCATTCAAGTTAATCAGAATTGCTCATCTATTAGACGACTTTTCGATCGGACAATTTATGGTTGTCACACCCTTGAGTGGTTATTGCGCATTAACTGTCCACGCCAGTAAACACTTCTAAAAGGCGTATTTTTAACTGAAATCGGTTGGCATCATTGCGTAAAAGTAAGAAGATAATAAATTTGTGAGAACTAGCACATAATGAGTTTTGAAAACAGTGCTATAAAGCTGCTCTCACTCGTTACTGTCAGTCAGCCACAAAATGCAAGAACAGTACCAACGCTGACCGGATTTCGAGTTGGTTTAAATGTCAACTACACTCTCACACTGAAACGCATGGCTGCACTCCAACGGGGCTAGCAAAACACAGGGCTCTGTTTTTTAATCTGCCCCAGCTTTCTATTTTGTTCATTCGGACTCTCCATGACAAAAATCAATTTCTCCTCAAAACTATCGTCCCCTCACCTCTGCATGACTTCTAGTCCGCAACAATCTCCCATCCATTCTATTTGGGGTCCAATGTTCGACAAAACTGAATCCTCTAGCTAATTTGTTTACCTAACTCCTTGGCTGTAATTTCGAAAATGGTTCTGCATGATTTAAATGGTTATCTAATTTGCGCCAGGACGCTGGCTGGCTGATGTTGACTCTGCCGGTACTATCCTTTAGCTAGCATAAAATTATGCTGACATGCAATATGAAGAGTCCCGAGTAAATGAGGTTGCTAAAACAAACACGACCGCTAGGGAAAGTGTGCTACTCGCCTAACGTCTCGAATCTGAAACGTCAGCCCGAGAAAAGCCCTTGGTCCAGCACTCTTGTCCACTTACTGAAACTCACCTATTCGCTTCTATCATCTAATAAAGCATTTCGTTCGTCAGTAAACACTGTGACGATCAAAATACACTCGGACTTCATCTCTAACTGAAAGAATGTGCCCCTCCTGACACATAGCTGTTAGCCTGATGAAGCAAAGCATTTCAAATAACCGACAAATGAACAGATGAAGGACAGCATGGGTGTTAGAGCAGATACATACCCATGAACGTGTCTACGAACTTGATGCTATATCCTTATTGCTACAACGACCCGCATGTAACGGACAATCCTCCTTTCAGCATTATTGTATGAATGCTAAATTTTGTGCTTTGAAAACGAGCCAAAATTAGAGTAATCTTTGTCCAAGAAATATCCTATGAGTTTAGTATCCCAAATTCACTCTGAGCTGGACGATCTGCACTCGTTCCAATTCGGATCGTACATTAAAGGAAGATTTCATGGTTTGAATTCGTTCTTCATTGTTCGCTGAACGCGTTCAATACTGCTGTTCTTCATAAGTTGCCTCTATCTTATTCTGGGTGACGGCGGAGAATTCACTTTAAGACCTCGCTGGAGGCAGTTCGTCAAGACAGGACGATTGTCATTGAACTTTCTGTATTCAGTATTAGTCCTTGGAAAGGAGAGTAGATAGAGATCTCTGATTCTTTCGCCGCTGAATTTTGGACGCAATGATCGAGAGGGTTACATCAATGCAGGCGTACGCCAGACATACAAAAATCTAAACAAAGGCAGATTGCTACCTGTTTCCCCTTCCTCAAACCTCATGAACTATGTTTCTTTGGCTACGTATTGACTGTCCACACCAGTAAGCACATGAAAGGGGTCTATTTTTACTGCCATCGGCTGGAATCTTTACGTAAAAGCATCTTCCGTATGCTACCGCTTTCCTTCAAACCCCATTTATTATAGTTTTCCAGTATGTATCACAAAATTATTATTTCTGAATTTCAGTTACGGAAAATTGAGGAAAAACTGACAAAAGCCGAACAAGACAAGATTAAAACCAAGGATGCTTACACCCATGCCCTGAGCAGCCTTACCGATGAAAATATGCACTACATCGACGAGATGACCAAAGTAAGTTGGTCCTAGCGCAGTATCCATTACATGAAAAGCCATCTTTCTTCGATCCTGGTACATTAATTATTTTGTTTGAGATCCGCTTCCATTTTCCTAGGAAATTAAAACTGCATCCACGAACATTCTGTTTTTCAACAATGCTGAAACTGGTTTTCTGCCTAATTGCCCAAATAGAAGCCACTGGTTTTCTGAAGACTTCACCTTATATTTTGCTGTAGAAGATATGGCATTTTTGCGTTCTTGTGCGCCTGCATAGTTTCCGTTTTCGAACGTTTTCTATCCATGTAATAACTCGTAGTGGAGTTTCGATATAATAGTCTACTTGGGCCTCATTTTCGATCAGACACGGTACTCGGGAGAAGTTCAACTTCATTCTGGCCTCTCGGATTCACACCCACATCTCTCTTCAAAGGCAGTTACAGCTAAAGATTGAATGTCAAGTTAAAACGTCAGAATAAGGTTCTTCCTCCGATCGCCACTACACCCGACTTGCTATCTGGAACTGATCGTTTCATAAACAGTAACGAGGTGTTTCTTGACTCTTAAGTCGGCTAGTTAAAACCCGATCAATCGAAAATGCTGAAGGCCTTACTTTGAGTGTTCTGGTTTTTATGAAATTATTGTCAGAGTCATAACGCAAAAGCGAAATGGTTGGGTGGGAATGCTCTTGCTGCTTAACTTGCGCCTCATTGATAATTCGTCCGTCGCAAACAATACGGTCCTTCACTGTGCTGGAGAAGATGCATCGTTAAATTGCTCATGCATTTTCTGATATTGAAGTGAATTCCCAATGCATCTACTCCGCCACTCTTTCCACATTCACTGTGTTCCGATAGCAGGAGAAGAGTAATATACCTGGAGCTCAGCGCAAGTGTAGTTGCTGTCGAAGCTGACTCGACACCGACCATCTGGTCCATAGCGCTGCACGGTCCAGTCCTTAATACGAGGGTTTCAAATATCACACCAGTGCGAGTGCCTGAAAAACCACATAAAAAAATTTCTCAAGTTTGACCCAATTTTGAGTAGGATCGGGTCAGCTCGTCATGGCTGTTGGGTCCTCGTGATAGTTGCAAGCTGCGTTTTATTTTTCTGTAATGGACAGTCTAGGTGCTATTACACATGTGCTACTTGTCAGTTCGAGTCATGCCGGCCAATTATGCAATTGTGTGCAAAGACTAACCCCGCGTAAATCTACCATCTAGTGCCTGCTATAGGCGTACGCGAATATAATACACGTAAGGTACCGCCAATTTCTGTGTTTGGTTAGGTTGGCTAGTTGGGTCATCCTGTGTTCCGTTACTGACTCCACAACAAACACAGAACTTACTGTGGACATTTATGCCTCACGCATGCAACTTGCCCAAGTTTGTACCTGTATTTTAGTGGTCGTCTGTTTCTTACTAAGAGTACCTGTATCGGATTGTATGACGGTTTCCATGTTGACTAGTAACAAGTCTTCGACCCCAAGCGCCCTTAACTGAGGGAAGATAATCAAACGTGGTCCTTCGCGGAGGCTCAAGGTATAGGTCTTGCTGTCAACGCCATCCTCTCTTATTGCTACGGAACGTTGCCTCTGCACGCCACTGACCCAGAATGACTCGACAGACTTAACTAGTTCCCCTGGCAAATACTACGACTCGGAATGACTGAAAGTGGACTTCCGTTTGTACTGAGGATGCTTTCTTCTAGCGACTCACTGACAAGTCGCCGCCTTGGACAAGTAGATCATCCCCCGTGGTGTTACCTTTCATTTCTGCTTGAATCGTGGTCACCGTACCGCCTAGTTGAAGAACAATTAAGTACTGTTGTGCGTTATAATCGAGCGAGGACTGTGCAAGTCTTTGGTGTTAAGGAATGCAATGCGAATCATACACGGAATAAACCGTGAGTGTACACGGTAGCGCACTGCCTCGCACTACTGTGGACACTGGAACTGTTTTACAAATTTCTGGTTGTAACCTGCGCAAGTACACACAAGACAGCTGAATAATCCGCACATGCCCGTGCTTAACCAGACACAGATTACTTGTCCCACCGCGTCCCCCCAGCCAGACGCTAGCTGTGAGTGGTCTGTGTCGGCATCACCCTCTGTTAGCGTACGCAGGTACTTCAACCGATTGTTGTCGCTTCCTTCGCCCTGGCTAGGCCTCTCAATTTGTAAGCTAGCGCACTTGAACTGTGATCAGACTTTGTCAACAAGTTGCGTGTGGGCGCCTGGTAGTGGTCTTAGCCCCCACTACCACAAGTAACGAAGTTCTCTCCCCCCCCCCTTGTGCACACCGTTGGCTCCTTTCGTCTTCCACACTCCCTACTTCCACCGTATATCACTCTTGTCTACGTATCGGGTGCTATTCAAAGGACACGATGACTACATGCTCCTATTTCTGTCCATGTTTGCGCAAGGTCCCTAGACACCGTTGCTAGTAAAACCCCATGAAAAGTGGGGTTGTTGAGTTTAGTACTTTAGAGCGTTCATCGCTGTTTTTTTGGAAACCGTCAGTGGTAGAGATACCGGCCCCATTAGTGCGAACATAAATGTTTATTGACTTAGAATGTAATTTACTTGTGTGATCGACTAGTGGCTTCCTTGCGGATGCGACGCCCCGTTGGGTCTTGCGCCCCCGGATGTAATTCGCCTGGATGCTTGGAATAGCTAATTTCTGCGCTGTACATGGACGAGATCTCTGCTTAATCAGCCAGTAGTCAGCATCTAATAAATAAAAATCAACTTTGCTGTAGTAATCTCCTTTCCGAACCGGTTTTAATCCCATTTATGTGTTTTATTCTGATTTACCTGTAGCACTAAATTTTTGAGCAGATTGGGCAAAAAAGTCTGTATGTCTGCCTCCCTCCTCTGGCAGGACATGGGAACAGGAGCCACTGGTATTGCAAGTAGCTTTGCCCTAAATTCCAAGGAATTAGGATTAGGGTTAAGAGTAAAGTTACGATTAAGGTCTGGGCTAGGATTAACTATGGGCTTAGTACACAGGAATATTTATCCTTCCTTGAAGCTGACCCAAGGCGATCGTATTACGTTGAGGATGTTTCTTATTCAGTGTCCCACTGGGACGTTATGGGTGGCGGGGAGAGAACAAATGAGGAATTCCAACCAAGTTTTATTTCCAAATATACTCTTTTTTGCGGGTTCACATTGTCCGTACGGTAAATCATACATGTGTATACTACTGGCTACCTGTTGACAGTTTACGAATATTACACGATTATACCGCTGTAGCTGATAGATTTCTACCCAAATATTCATGTCACCTTTCAGAGTAAACCTATAAAGCTTCATTTCGACTGATTTACTCTCGGATGAGATTGAAAGCCTAAAATGGGAAGTTTCAGTGAAGCAGAAGTTTGCCCCACCGCTGGACTGCGGTTCTGCCCGTCATGCCCGTTTGGGCCCGTGGGGCTTCCATAAAGCCGAATAGCAGGCCTTAAGAAATGCCCTCTTCAGTTTCGAATAACTCTCAAAAAAGTTACCATGTCATGTCTAATGGCGTGATTGTGTAAGGCTAAGGCGTCCCGCGAAATTTTCCACAATACTGAAAATACTCGATTTCTTTGTCTTTTAGGTTTTTGAGAAATCACAGAGGTCCGAGAAGGAGCGTTTGGATTTTTTTAAGGCCCAGGCGCTTGAGATGCACAAATTTCTCGATCTTTCCAAAGCTCCTGAGTAAGTCGTTGTCGTCGACGTCTTGTGAAAATTCATGGTTTTCATTTTTTCACTCACACATTCCATGCTCTATCTTTACATGCGTTTCACAACCTCCAATATAACTTTGCTCGCTGTTGCCACTAATACTAAAACAAGAAAACCTCGTTATATTGTTCGAAATACAGACAATTGTAATGCTACGTACACACCTGCCCGTGACTGCTACACCCTATTCCTCGCACTGTGCACCAACACCACCACCACCACTACCAAGACTATTTAAATATATCTCAGGCGATTCTTGATGACGTTGAGTGAGCCGACACATTAGGTTCCAACAAACCTGTTTGCCCCTGAGCTACTCCCAACTACGCTTGAAGTTGGTTGGAGTAAGCAGAACTGAAGCTTCTTAGATCGATGCGGTTTTAGTTCGTAAAATGCATCCAAGCGGAGGTGCTATAGCGAGAGCTTAAAAACTACCAAACGATAACCCCACTTGCCTCGTTGATCTACTGCCCGTCCGTGGTAAAACCGTACAAGGGCACATCCGTAACAAGAAACAACCGACCAGCTGTCAACAAGAAAGAACTGTGTTTATTGTGTACGGTCTTGCATTGGAGTGCAAATGCCAAACTCCGGATGCACTGGCAGAGATCAGCTTCTTTTCTACTTGTGCAGCAGTTGTGCAATATAGCGACAGAATTTTAACGAAACACATACCTGGTATTTGGTAAATCATGCAGCATGTGGAAGACCGCATTTGTCTATCAGCGTATTATATGAGGACGGAATGCTCCTCCTGTGTCGAGACGGAAGTACTGCGGACAGAGTAAAGAGATTGTGACCACGTTAAAAGGACGCGCAGCCCTGTGACTGGATAAGTAGACGAAAGGAGTACGACAGTGCATAATCTGTCATCCACAATGCTGGCAGTCGACCCGACGAGAATGCTTCTAAGCTAAACCTGTCTCAGCACTTGGACTACCATTCAGTGAATTTCGCAAATGCTTTAAAAGTCTCAGCGAACTCAATTCTTGATGTAGTCACTTTGAAGCATCTCAATAGCTGAAGTGAAGACTAAATGAATCAAAGGGAGTAACGGAGGCGTTCGAGAGCGAGCTTTTTGGATCTTTTATCATGAGGCTATTAGGGGTATATGAGTAGTCAAAATGTTCGAGCCATGTAATTCCATTTTTTTCATTATGCTCCCATGCGTCGTTACGGTAATGCGTGAATGAGGATACTATGGTTGTTCGCCACCCTTCTCCGCATCAGAACTACAGGACTTTCTATTCTTCCAGTAGTTACCTTGTTTTACGCTCCTTTTAGGTTGGGAAACGGGGATTTCTGGGAGTTACTGTGCAGTATAGACCTCTTCCTTCTAGCGGTTTTGTCCCAATGACTGGAGGTAAGCGCCGACGTAGCGGCGGCTAGCCAGACGCATGTGTGAACTGTCTACGCGTCTGTCAAAGTACATGGAAGACTCAATGGCCGCACAGCGGTGAAATAGCACTCGTCTTGGACTCCTCTGGCGTCGTTTTGACGCAAGTAATTTCAGAGCGGCTACGCCGCAACACGCAGAGGAAAAAACATTATTATAAAGCTCATTGAGAAAATGAGTTACTTGATTACTAGCTGAGTACATACCCTAATGCTTGCTGGAAGCTACAACAACAGCAACTACTACTACTACTACTACTACTACTACTACTACTACTACTACTACTACTAATACTACTACTAATAATACTACTACTAGCTAATTCAACAAAATCCTGCGCGATGTTGGATATCTGGCTACGTTACAGTTATTTGCGTTGTGCTCGTAAAGTAGGCTTGTTAGCTTCTAATAAATTCATTTTTTAACTTAAGCAACAGTGAAAGAACCTTTTGAGGGGGCGAAAAACAGGTTACTAGGAGACTCCATGTACTTGGGAGCCTAGTCAGGTATCCTGTTTAAGTCGTCATTTTTAACTAGGGGTTTCCGTAAGTTACGTTCTTCGAGTAACTTACAACGAAAGGTAGGCCATATTTTAAAATGTCACTTGGTACTCCATGTATCGTCACACTATCATAGCGTCTCTTAAAAGTACAAAAAAGAGCCAGTAAACCTAATCTTCGCTAGTTTTTGCGACATTCTTCTTTATTAGACAATGTAGCTCTACTCATCATCCATTCTCTCAGTGGACGCTTTTATTCCATTGCTTTCAGGCTGTCGGATATTTATACAAAACTGGAAGAGACTCTTAGCCTTGCCGACTCTGAGGCCGATCTCAAACAATGGTCCTTCGCCCACGGTGTTGACATGCCAACCAATTTCCCAAAATTCGAGGTATTTCCGGAGCCGCATATATGTGTCGCCTTGTTATTGCGCAAATATTTTTAACCAGTCGATTCCCTCTTTTTGTCGTATTTCTAATGTATAAGTTGAACCTTTATGTCCAGTGACAGAGGGGTCTGGTGACTTTTTGACTTTATTAGACTCCCCGCGGTTGTTTCTCACCCAACATTTGATTTATTAGACTGCCCTCACAATTATTTAGCATTCCTAGAAATCTGAAGACTAACGACGTGCCTTCACTTCTCAGCTTTTAAAAACCTTCACCTTTGCTGCTGTACCGTAGCTGAATGTAGCGTCTCGGATGGAGGCAGTCACATAAGTTCTAGGTTTTTCGTTTTTCGCTTTCTTGAATTTTTTATATACCTCACTTCATAAGGCCTCTAGCGTACTGATGATCGGTAATGATCGCGAAACAGCTGTCTGCGTCTGGCCTGTTGCACCCTTGGCGTGCTATCTATTTTGCATATGTGCTATGCCACAACGTTCGATGTCACCAATAACAAGCTGGCGGGCGCGCAGACTGTGATCGAGCAAGATCCTGACCACAAAAGTGAGGGTGACACGCTTACTTGAACAAAGGTGACCTCGAGTAAGCCGAAAAAATACCCAGTAATTAACCCCTGTCAGCCTGGCGAATTTTCCTTTTTAACTTTTGAGGAACCAGCTTGTTGCCAACTGTAATGTATAAAGGCCGTTCATTGCCCCAGTCGGTCACACTCAGATCGTTTTGCTATTCCCCACTTGTTCACTTTCATGCCTCCATAATTAAGTACATCTGTTGACACACATATTTATCGGATTAGTCCTCTATAGCCGGAGGTCAGCCGAATAAATTTGGGTACCTGTTCTGCCGCCCGTTTTCTGAGCAGCACCTCTTCATCAGAAGCGAGGGTGGTGGGTTCCAAATCAGCTGGGATACGAGGATTTTTGAACTCTCCGTATTTCGTCTTCTTCATTAGAAACAGGGAGGGAGTTAGAGCTCGCCGGATCTATTTCCACGATCGCGGTCCAAACAGAGACCATGCAAAACCCCTACCCACATCATCAGACGGTCCTGTTGCCCATCATCCAATGCAGCAATTTGTTTGCTGTGGAGGTGGAGTCTCGCGTGATCTTGCATGCGAATTCAGTCACCATCGCCTACTGCCTGCACAGCTCGTGCAGACTTAAGACAAGGCTCGTATGTACTCCAACTGACCCCAGAGACTTAGCATGTGACCACCCACTGGTTTCCTTCTAGAGGTCAGCACACAGATCTCTGCGTGTGACGATTTCTCACGCCGCACACGAGCTGGTGCGTATTCCAGCGAGGCCTAGCATCTAATAGTGTCTAATGTTGACGTAACAAGATTCTTCAGAGTTCCCGAATTCACTCTTGAATTCTGGAGGCAACATAGTCACTTATGTGCCACGTCAAATTACTTCGCCTGCTGGGAGAGGGTAAATGGCAGGGAGTCTACGTTCACACCTTGTGAATGTGAGGGGAGACCATGGTAAGTTCTCGCTGGGAGGTTAAAGAGGGAAATGACTGGTTTGTGGGAAGACAAGCGGTGTGGCATCGTCTTGACCCTGTGGTTTCGCGGTCGGGATGAATAATCAGACTTACCGCAAGCTCGACAGGATGATTAGTATTGTTTACCTGGTATAGTCAGGCCTCGAGAACACCTCAATGGCTTCCCACTCACAGCTGTGATCAATTTCAACTGTGTACGTAAAAAGAGTGGAGGATGTTGTCGTATTGACGAACAACCCGTTGAAGTTCATTTAGATTAACTCCCACGGAGGCAGAAGATGCCGGTTTTGCCCTCCGAGCCCAGGATTATTCGAGATTCCGATGGATTTTCTTCCGCCATTCCTGAGTTCTCTACACCGGACGCTCCAAAACTGTCTTTTCCGCTTCGGATAACTTTTTTCAGGCAGTAGGCCGCATTCTCTCACATCAGTCGGCTGTTACTGCTTTCACCGACAACTCTATGCTTACTTCACGCGGAGGCATTTAGATCAGTATTCTGGGCAGGCTGCAAAACCGTGCCTGTGTACAGTTCTTTCCGCTCCCCCCATTCGAAGGGGACGTACTCAAAGACTGCGTAGCAGCAGCAGACGCTGCTGCCGCCATCACCGGCCACACAAATGGCCAAGAGCTTCCTTTCCTTCCGGCGGCCGACGCATGCGCTCTTCCTCGCAGACACGCGTCCACGCGCGTGCGCGCTCTGCCAACTCTGGCGTGCGTCCGGCCCTGGCGTGGAGGCAGTCGTACGTCGCTGCACTAACGTTTTAAACGCTGCTGCGCTAATCATGCATACATACACGCACGCACGTACGCGCCCCAATACGCCTCTGGATTTCCTCCTGACCTTTGAGAAAAAGACAGCAATTCGGTCAGCCGTCTCCCCCTCCCTGTATAGCCATAATCTAACCCGTTGCCAGTAAGCCGCTTATCTATGCCTCGGCACTGTAACCTCGATCTCAATGGATTAGCCGAGTTACATGTGTGTATGCCGTGAGCAAAACTAAACTAAAGGTCGGATTATTTTCTCGATTTGATTCTAAACTACTCCTGTGCTACGTATGCCTTCGATATTGTGCGTTTTTTGACTGCCTGTCGTATTTCTAGCCATCAGTTTTATGGCGTTTCTCATTTGTAATGGTAGTATCCTTGCAAGTGAAATTAAGAGGTTCATCAGCTGAATGTCCCGGATATGTTTGTGAGTATTATTTGTAGTTGCTTACTTTATAACTCACCGCTGGTGATATTTGAAAAGCTGGATGTCGCCGTATGAGCTAGTAATTTAACCCGGCAGTTCCACTGTTGAGTTCCAACATATGTCCCATAGCATGGTGATCGTGGGGACGGTAACTTGCAGGAGAATTAGGTCATAGTGATGGTAAACTTGAGCTACCATATGCCGCACTATCTCCTCCCGCCTGAGTCCGGTGTCATGACCAAGTCAGGAAGCCCGGAGACGTGCTCCCCTCCCCCTTCTCCCCAGATGCGGCATTTGTTATGGACGCACCTCTCCAATAATGCCTGCTGTGCCTCCACGTCGGTCCAGCGCATCTGCCGCGTGGCCCGTCTTAGGGGCAAACTTTACTGCGCATAGGAGATGCATAACAGGACTGTGGATCTCAAAAAGCAGGTTTATGTCCCGTTCTCCACTGTGTCCCGTTTCACAGTAGTCCGCGAACTTTTCGCCGAGAGAACCGTTTTATTTACTAAGAGAAAGACTTGATCCTACACTTCGGGCTGCTATTTTCCGTCATTTCTGCGTTTGGAGTCGTTCTGTCTGAGTCCAAAAAATTTTCCTTTTTGTCAAATGCTTACTTTGTACCATTCTGCATCCCCGTCTCTTTCCTTCCTCCGGGCCCCCTATTTCTCGTTAAATCGGATGAAGCTAACTGCGCCCTCATCGTGGTTGTTGGTCCCTTGTTCATTGCCATAAGAACTTGCTGAGTGCAAGTGCGCTTGTGTGGGTCCGGTTGTAGTCATATGAATAATTATGGCGGGTTCGATCAGGCACGTGCCGCGTGATCAATTCTCGAGGTCAGCTCCTCGCACCAAATACGTTTACTACGCCACTGTGGCCGCTGACATAAGCTGTTATGTAGGAGTACTAGACGAAACCCGCACTTTTGAAAATTAAGGGTATTACGGTGAGGAAAAACCGTCCAGGGTCGACCTACCTCTCCCATCGTAAACCGCTGACAAGACTGAATCGAGCTGGCTAGAGGCGAAACCAGGCCCAGTGGCTGGTTTGCCACGAGCCTCCGTCTATGGTGCGCCACAGACTTACTGGTATTTCTAAAAACGCAAACCGTAGTCCACTTGCGAGTACTATTGTCGGTGGCGGTTGCTACTGGGCCCTCGTCCGCAATACCAGCATAGGTTGTTTGAACTCATCCTCCCGGAGACGGCAAATTTGGCAACTGCATCTACAGTTAAGGCTTCTGGTTAAACAGATGTATCTTTGGGCACTCTCTACCTTGAAAATTCTTTTCTTGAATGCCCTGCTGAAGACCAAGACAATACATGTTATTTGGGTACTTTTTGTGGTTACCAGAGCAGGGCATGATTTCGCACCAAGCATACTTTAAGTCGGCTATTTTCTCGAGTATCGTTGCTGCCACAGGTGCAAGTATTGCCAACTACCTCCTTAAATAGAGGTTTGCGTCGGCTAGAGCGCATCTTCCGAAAATGCCTTTTAGTTATTTTTAACCAATAACATTTTATGGCTTCCCTTACCCCACTTTGAACCTGGTGAGATCTTCCAGCTACACCAAAACGAGGATTTAGAGAAGTTAACTCTGGAGACGCTGTCAAAATCGGTTTTCTTAGGACGAGATGACCCCACCTGCTGATTGCTTTAGATGCCTAATACGCTGCTTGTGATTCACCATTGTGAGGTCTGCCAAATTGCTGTAGCACTGAGGCCACTCGCCACTTGGCTCCTCTTCACAGTAGCGGTTGTTCGATCTTGCACGTACGTATGCTAATACCTATCATACCTGTATGCAAATAGAGTTGACGTGCCGCCCCTTGGTAGGTTTTTTTTATTTCCCTCGCCATCCCCTTCCGCCTATCTCCGTTTTGACGCGATTTCGGAAACCTCAACAACTCAGTTAACTGGTGCTTGATTCTCCACCTAATTTTTCCTAGTCCTTTCAATTCAGCACTTGTAGATGGAGGATGCCGTCGCTGCCGCCGCCGCCGCCGACGCGGCAAACAAGATTGAGCAGACTCATCACCTACCACTACACCGTTTTTATGTCAACGTAACGTCCATCGCGTCTCTCGCGGTTCCCTAGTTTACTAGCAGCAATACCTCAGTGGTTTTTTTCAGGTTTTAAGCGCGCTACCTATGTTTGATACTGCTGAGATTGGCGACCATCTTTGTATGGTAGACGATTGCCCATTCTGGCAGACTCCATGGGCATCATCGTTGCCGTGGGGAGTAGTGATGACTTGCGCGCTAGTTTTTTTGAGACTGGGAAGAGTCTTGTGTAGCATCGACCTCACTCTCTTCTCTCGCTTCCATTATGTTCCACCGGTAAATCTCAGTGAAGACAATGACTGAAGATGAACTTCAGCACTGTGGTCAACAAGGCATTTGCTCAATATTATGTTTACTAGCCGCTCAGCTCGTACGCACCCGAAGGTCTGCCTCGTCTGAACTGGTATTGTAGATCTTTAAGTAGCAAAAACTGGCGTCCGGTGATCCGTTTTGGCAAAGTTTATTGCCTTTTTCTGGCTGAATGTGTGTATATGCCCCTCCCCCGCTCATACATACGCATACCTTTACGTCCTCCGGCTGAATTCATTTTAGGGTTATTTTTCCACTTCCTTCCCTCTGGTAGTTTTTCACAGGACATTCTGAAGACATACTTCAATTTTGGTACTAGTGGTCGACTGACGACTGCAATACTTCCAATCCTTTGTCACCAGTTTTCAGTTTTATTTCTACTGCATTTCATATTTCCCTCCGAACACAGGAATACTCTCCAGAGCTGGCTCCCCTCGGCCATAAGAAGCGCTCCACCATCTCTGATTCCAATCCTGGCGTGACCCTGACTGGTGTGACCTCTGCTCCCTCATCCCAGGTGCCAAAACTGCCCGACGAGTCTCCAGCCCACAGTTACAAATATTCGGCTGCTTCTGGTGTGGCTCCAACTTCCGCTGATAGCAACTTAGCCAGGTAAGTGTTTCTGGTGGCTACGAGCCCGCTTGTGAAGTAGCCCCATAAGTTGGCTTTTGGTGCTCTGACGCACATTCACTACAGTCAGATTGGGCGAGAGGCCATCCGTTCGCTTACATGCACCCCAATGCTCAATGCTGGTTCCACAATGACTGCCCTCCGTGTGGCTCGTGGGAGCCGTACATTCTTTTTTGCTTTAATATGCCTCTGTACCTTCGACGGGCATGAGAAGACCAGGCTCAGAAGGTTCTTCCCATCTGCCCCAACATTGCAGGTGTTGGTGCCCAACTCTGATTTACTGGAGTTGTGCTTTTTAGCCTTAACTTTCGTGACGCAATAACTGCGTGTGTGTGTCGGTTGCATAGCTTCTAATGACCTCTATTTCTCTGTTCTCATCTGCGGCCCTTCCCAACCTCCCCTCCTCCTCCTGCTGCTGCTACATCCTTAAAACCTCGGAATTTTGCTCACATACCATCCTCCTATCCGCTTTGCGTAATACACCTGCTATGCCACTGGCTCTCGCTTTGATTCGCACGCCCGCCCATTCCTCATCCTCGGGCCTAAATGCCCCTCAATTCCACGCTTGTCCATAAACTTGCGTCACGCGCAGTGCTGGCGAATCAAAAGCCGACTTTGATACGCCAGTTAACCAACCAGCGTCATCTCCATCGCTCTCCGCGGCGATATGCGAGGCTGGCGGTGGAGATGACACGGAGGCTGATGGCGCGCCACTGAGTGATGGGGAAATTGCTGCCACTACCATCACTCCCCCTACCGTTAATGCCGTCGCCTTTTCGCCAAGCCCAAATCAAGCCCCTGAGACAGTAGAGCCTAAGAGCTGCTTGGAGGCTGCAGCAGGATTGCATAAAGTGACGGCGGTAGAGGCTAAAGGGAAGGAGGCAGAGATCTCACTCCATACAGAACTCTTTTCCTCCTCTCCTCTCTCTTCGTCCGCTTCAGACATTGACCAGAGTTTGGTACAAGAGAGAGAACTAACAGCGGCAGTGGTAGTGACGACGGCGGCGGTGGAGACGATGACAACTACGGGTCACGTCAACAGCAACGAACTCCAACAGCAGCAGGGTTTAAATACTTATGGAAATCTTCGTAGTAGCCCCTCAAGCAGCGTCGATTCTGTGGTTGCCACTGATGGTACTGATGTCGGGCAAGGGAGCGCGAAGGTCAAGGCAGAGGCTGTATTGTCTCCGCCTGCTCAACCGAACGTACCCGTGTAGAAATAAAAATATTTCAGTCCCCCTCCCTCTGCCAGCTCAATCGCCCCCGGCTGCCATATCCTGGCGTATTAATTGTAGCCAGCTAACAGTTTGAACTGTCACAACTTCCCTGAATGCTCTTATATGCTCTCATAATAGGAGACTTCGTCTAATCCCCACCCACCTCCCCCCCCTCCATATTGCATTAGTATTTCGCAGCAACAGGGCTGGTCCGAGTACGCCCATTTTGCTTTTCTTCTCTCCTACGCTAATTCACAACCCGGTAGTTTCTGTCATTGTCCTCCTATTTTCTTTCTTCTTGATGATTATTCGGAACTGAAAGTTGACTCATCCGGCGTACTCCGCTCTTCTTTTGCATCGACGGTGAAACATTTGACTGGGTACAAGCGCTCCTCCAACACGCCCCTTCAGTTGTTAGCTCTTTATAGCAAAAAATTGGCCTCGGATTTTTTGTCGTGTGCTGCAACTGCTTGGCGGCGCTCCGTGTTATTTTGGGGCGTCTGCTTGCGTGCGCGCGCTATTTGTCACCATAGAAGTCGACCACCCCTAGAACTCCTGCAGCGTCAACGGGGGGTCAAGGATCTTGGCAGTTATAAGTAAGAGTTACTCACGCTGACATCCTAAATGTGTGCATTCTGCCAATGACTTTGCGTGAGCAGGTGCGCGCGTGCCCGCTAATTTGTAATTGTTTACGCAGGCATGGGAGTTTCGTCGAACTTTACTGCCCTCAACTCGAGCAGCGCAGTTGAAAGCCTTAACGCCATCTTCATTGTCGTCAGCGTTTAGAGCCTTGTTTCACTTCTATCGTTGTATGGGAATGAAATGGCATACGAACGTGGTTTACGACTGCTCCGACGTTTACTCCTAGTATATAGTCAGCCTCCTTGGAGGCTCTGGTTGCTTTATCGTTCTCCTTTTTGTGGGTAGCTGTTCACCCTTTTCTCCAATGCCTCGGAACAGATTCCGACAGTGGCCTCTCACTGGCCGTCTTTGCAAATCACTTGCCCGATTAGCATAAACATGACACTCCCTGTCCATTGAGATAAGAAACAAAAACGGGCTCTCTTGTAAGTAGGAAGACCGTGACTAGCTCTGTTTTGTTGAGACTTTTTTGCCCTCTCAGTCTCCTATATGCTGCCCGCAACACATGCCGGAATACTGCATTGCTGTTAGCTTGTTGGACCACAAGAGTTCCGTGGGTATCAGTCATCATCAGTAGTATCAGTCGAAATCAAATTACCACTGTGAGAATTTCGAATTAACTTAGTATTCAAGCATGCGAAGGTTTTTCTGGCGAAAATGTCGTTGGGAAGCCTCTGCCTCACCAGTTTCCCATCTCCCCTCTCAGTTCACCTCAGTATATGCATGTTCATGTCAACGGAAAATCTACACCACCAACTGAGCCACTGGTAGCACCCATCTTCTTGGCTGCTATTGCATCTGGTGAAGAAAGGGGTGTCCCCATCGATGTGGTCTTGCTATGAAATATAGAATTATCTGTCTCCCGTCAAACCCACGACTGCTCACTTAACTACCTGCCTTCAACTCAATCGTCACACACCCAGTGCACATTCTGCCTCTTAACAGACACACGCTCCAACCCAGATAGGACGACTGCATCGGCGGCCCTTGTTGATGGTTACACTGTTAGGCAAAGGATACACAGTCTCCGCAACTCCAGAACGAAAGTGATATTTCAAGAAAGCTTAGATACTACTAGCAAACCCCTAGTTCAGCTGATGGCCTCCAATCGCACTGGCAGTTGACTCCTACCACTTCTACTCTGTCTGCGGACAAGGAGCATTGTTTGGTGAACTTTTTGCCAACTCCTAGCACAGGATAGAAAGGGTGGTGATGTCCTTTGGTACATGTTCGCCCGATGCTTCGACTGGTGTGCATGTGTGTGCAGTTGCCATTCGTGAAGTCTCCTGTGGTTCAGTTGTCTGGTGCGGTGCATTTAAAAAAAACCCAGAACACGGGCCCGTGGCTCATAGAATCGGAATACAGCCACGAGGACGGCGCCAAGCACATATGCAGACTTCCCTGCCTAGACCCTTTCACAAGGAAGATTCACTTTTTTCGAGACAAGCGCAGCCTTTGCTAGCAGGCTGGCTCTCCCCTCCCCACTATGACACCACCCTGTCCACACTGCGGGCAGCAACGAGCTAACTCAAACCAAATGTAAAACCCCTATCAGTGCACTGGTGCTGATTATATTCAGCAAGTTGATCTGCAGAGAGAGAGAGAGAGAGAGAGCTACGCTTTATTTTGAAAGTAAAATTCCAAAAACTTCAGCAAAAGAGGTTCTCCATTCATCGTGAAGAATTGTCCTTGAATGCGTCTCAAAATATCGATCAATTTGGACTTCCTTCAAAATGGTGCCAGCATCGTGCGCTGATGACCTCATTTTTGTTGTTCGAATAATAAAATAGGGTTAAAATTCAGTATATAATGGGTGAAATAGGCCAATCGACGTACATATAAGAGGATTCAAATGCCAATGGAGAGCAGAAAAGGTGGCGGCTCAATTTCAAAAGCCCGCCACTGCGGCAAAATTGAACCGTCGACTCACTGTAGAGTTTGTTTTTTCTACTGTTACAAATCCAATTCTGTCAAATTTCACCGAAAATCCGGTACTTGATGTTTTATCGATGAAACCATCAAACTCTCAACGCTTTTCAACTATGGGTAGCTCAACCGACATGAGGGCTAGAGTTAAGTGGTGTTGGGAGAGTG
Organism: Schistocephalus solidus; assembly: GCA_017591395.1. NCBI lineage: Eukaryota > Metazoa > Platyhelminthes > Cestoda > Diphyllobothriidea > Diphyllobothriidae > Schistocephalus > Schistocephalus solidus. The sequence goes on from WEDG01001600.1 coordinate 176,617, forward strand.
TAGGGGGGAGGGAACAAATTTTCCCCCTCATCCACTACTTATCCGTCTGTGTGACAGCTGCAGTTCCCTCACAGAGATAACGACTCGTCGGCGCTGCTACCAACACTGCGTCCTTTTGTCCTTTCGATGAGAGAGATAGGTCGCGGAGTGAACACTGTCCATTTATTAGTGCCCCTTGGGAAGTATAGAACATGATCCACGTCCATCATGAAATATTATGAACCCTTTCTTAATGACATAAAGCGGTGGTATAGTTTTTCTTGCAAAGAAGGTCTAAATCTTGTAGGCTCTAAACCTTAAACGCAAATTCAACAGATAATCTGGCTAAAAAATATTCGGGGATTGGAAAGCCTTTTAAAACTTAAAGATGCGCTCTCATCGAGTATTTAATTAAATGAAGACGTGATTTGCTACGAAATGAGTACAAGAAGGAATATTTTTGTGCATGCTTGAAATTAAATAAAGCCAAATGTTTAAGGATCATGTTTACAATTTATACTACTTAAGTAACGATTTTTTACCGAGTACAGTTTTTGCAGACGACCGAAAATAAGAGTTTTTCTAAGCCAGCATTCTGGTATGTCCGAAATATTTTGGGATTATGCTGCATGATATTAAAACCCCCCACTTTAAGTAGCCCTTCTTGATCGAAAACACATTTCAGAATATCGGTTAACATTTAATGAGATCAGTCACTGTTTGTGTCAGTTTATCGCTCTCTCTCTCTCTCTCTCTCTCTCTCTCTCTCTCTCTCTCTCTCTCTCTCTCTCTCTCTTTCGTTCTTTCTCTCACCCACACATTTATATTTGTGTTTTCTGTTAACTTTCACAATCAATATTTTAACGCTATCGACGTGGTATAACTTGACGTTTATCTTTGTGCCTTTGTGGAATAATTGTTTGATAGGAACCTAGCGCAATCACATGTCCCATTTTTTCATTTTGATGGCTTATTTCGCGGTTCGAAGCAAATTCTTCGAATTGTTAAACAAAATAACGACGGATCGAGGTATAGAAAACTGACTTACATTTGTAACGATAAGTTCATCGCTCTCCATAAAAGACGTTCCCAACCACCGCACTTTGTTTTATCCGAAACGGGCCGTAGAATTATCACGCAACTAAATGCTTTAATCGATGGGGACTGGAATTTTAAGCGGAAAGATTGTCCATAATATTTTAACTTGAGCAATCGATGATCTGATTTTCTAATACAATTTATTTCGACGCCTATCCAACCAATTAAATTCTGACTGTCCATGGGCCAGTCTTGTGTTTTTTTGATTTACTGCCTGGAACTATAAACAGTTTCTGCATTCCCATTCATAGGCGTTTTATAAATTAAAACTCCTTAATACCGAAAAAGGCACAGTCCGCCTTCGGAAACCGACTAGCTGACGATTTTTCAAGCTAACTTTTTTAATGCTTGCGGCGACTTTTATGGGGTTATTTTTAATGGAAATTGGCACTATAGTATGCAGATTTTTCGACAGGAGCGTACTTTTTGACCAGAAATGGAAGAAATTATTTACGGTTTAAATTTTCATGGAAACTGGATTTCTCATTTGTATCTGCCTGTGCAAGCACTCGGACCGAGTCCTCTCTGATTCTCCTGACATCACGCGTTCAAGAACTTCGTTTGCAATGAGGTAACCAAAACTGTCATCCAACATTTTTCTGTTCCTGTACGTAAGTTCTCATTGGCTCGGCGCAAATTCGGCCATTCTCGTTTTTTTTCACAGAATTTGTAAAACAGCGGTGGTTGTCGATTTGCGTTCGGATTCTGCCTTCTCATGTCAACTTCACTGGCTTTTGTCCTCACCCCATATCACCTCCCTTTCTTGCCTCTCTCCGGAAACCTGCATGCTTGCCGCCTCGGACACTGTCTGTCGTACTGCTTCGACCAACCTCTTCCTCTGCTTCCTATTGTAGCCATGGCAATCAGCTGAGCAGCGACGATTCTTTAGCCGGCGCCACGGCACCGCCAGTCGTTCCCTACTCCGATCCGCTTTATGACGACGGAAAGCCTGGTGTCCCCGTCCGAGCCCTCTATGACTACCAGGGTGTTGAGGACGACGAACTTACCTTTGTGACAGGTGCGTTTCGTTCCTACCACCTTTTTATCATACCGATCCCTCATGGACGACTCAGGCAAAACGGTGGAAGCACCTAAGCGAGCGGTTGAATTTCCTAGGCTGGGGGTAAGGCTTACGAAAGTGGGGTTATATTTGGACCGCTATCTTGAAACGTATGCTGACTAGTGGGCTGGGATAGTACACAACAGGACGTCTACAAGCCATCAGTCAAGGTAGAAAGGTCTCCATATGAAAGCGGGCTGCTCTTGGGCGTAAACTGCGCCCTGCACCTCAAATACATTGTTGACTTCACATGACAATCCAAGTTCGTGGCAGTCAATACGATGGTCACCAGAGCAGTAGGCATTGACGATTGGCAATGCGTAAATTTGCTCCGCTTGAGAGCAAACGCTGCGATACGGTATGCTGCAGTTGACTCTCGCCCAACAGCTCTTGTTTTCGTGTCTTTTGGGTTTGTTGTCCGAAGAGACTACCGCAAATTGTGGCTGTCCGAATTTTCAACCAGCACTTTTTTTCAGGAACCAATTATCTTGTGAAGCTGGGTCAGGCTTTTGCGGCACGCAGTAGACATTGCGCCACGCCAGCCAATGCGTTCAATGCCCTTTTTCTTGACTTGGACATGTTACGGGCGCAGGAAGATGGGAAAGCCCTTAAGGGGACTTGCTTCACGGTGATCCATTGCATATTCTGCCCTTAAAGCTATTAAGAACGACCAACAGTGGTGCTTCGCAAGGTTTCCAACTGATGAGATAACTCGGTTCTGCTCCTAACTCGGAGCCACGTTACAGGGGTTCCCCGATTGGGCGTTTATGACAGCATCTATGATAACAGACTCCAGACCCTTTCTGTAAGCCTTCCTTGGGTGGGGACCAACGCGTGTGTGGTATGCATAGACGTGAACTCAGCCTTGTCAGCCACTGCAACCTAATCTTCAGTCTGACCATTGGAACAGGTGGGTGTGTCCAGAGTGCGGCGGTAGTGCTCAATGCTGTTTTAGTCGTTTTCACTGTACTTAACGCACAAGTCACCACTGCGCGTGCTGTCCTGGGTTAGAATCCCACGGAAGGTGCAGAGTTTTAACAATTGGGTCTATGGCATCACCCAAGTCTGTCAAAATACAGACAATCGCATGCGCAAACGAGAAGAGTGACAAAATCGCATCGACCCGAAGTATTGGCGAGCGATTTCATACGTCAAATATGTCTTGGAGGCCGTCAGCTGCCTTCACGCACTATTTGGAGTTGGAGTCGCACACAGACCGGAGGCAACCATTAGGCGTCAGGTAATGGGACCAAATAACCCACTGTCTCGACAAGAAACACCTGGAGTTGTTTATCGGATCTGTTGCAGTTGGGGCCAAAGCAACTATGTCGGAGAAACTGGAAGACTGCTCCGTTTGCGAAGTGATGAACATGGGAAAACAGGGCAGAGAATTGATGCCAAGTTTCAAGTCGCGGCTAATCCGGCGAGAATCAGCCACACATTCAAGTTAAATGAGGCTGAAATTCTCGTGAGAGGTGACAACCGCCTGAGCCACCAGTTGCTTGAGTTATGTTTTACAGGCTCCCAGTCTACCAACAAGTGCACTGGCCTCCCAAACACATATTCGATGCTGAGCCTCAGTTTGGCTAAAGCAATCAGCCACTCGGGGAGCGCTCATGTGAACGCATTTTCCAACGCCAATGCCGAGCACTCATCACGCCAACATGGTTAATGAAATTTCCGCGGATAACGACCCGCATGCCAGCCATAAAAAAATTATTGCACCAGGGGACTGCCATTCTCGATGAAGGGGTTAGCCGTTAGTTGTCGTAGGTATGCGGTAGCATAGCGACTGCATCCTATAAATACTGCAACCTCCTATGTACACTTCCCCGTATCTGATACTGTCTCTGAAGATGAGTTTGAGTTGAAATCCGAAACTTCAGACGAATAAAGTTCTTGTCCCAGCGATTGCGTCTGCCTCTTCACATAGGCAATTATTGGAACCTTTTTCTCGTGCACATTTATACCCAAGTACTGCTGCGTTTCCTCTGCAAACAGCTTTAAAGCAGGTCTTTGTTAATGAAATCTCTCATCCTTCACATGTTTTATTACATTTATTTGACATTTTCCCGGCGGTCTTTTGGAGTAGCCATTTCGTAGCCACTGCATTATTTCTCTTACTATTTAATAGCTCTCTCTTCGGTTTCCCAAGTCCTCGTCCCGAGTCTGAGGTGCCGTGGATAAAGTTCTCTCGAATGCCCTTTCGACCACACTTATACTTCATTATCATAGGTGTCATATTAGTGCAGAGGGTGATGGATCTTTGCGTGATTGCAGTTTGGTAACTCGCAACTCCGGGAATTAAAATCATTCGGAAGTGGTTGAATGGTTTTCAGTCATCTTAAGGTTTCCCTCACTATTGCTCTTCTCTGAATGCACCGACATCTAAATCTTCATCCACGGTACCCTTTCGACAGGTACATGTTCGCATACTGAATTCGCATAAGTTTATGATAGTATATTTTCCGTAGTTTTTAACGGAATAATTTTTATCGCGTTGTTTATACGGACTCGCATTATCTATCGGTTTGTATAGCTCTTACTGCACAGTTTCCTCCGCTTTTCCTGTTGCTGAACAAGGTGGGTCACTGCGAAACTTTAAACCAAACACAACTGGCTAAGTTCTTTATCATTAGCGCGTCCATTCAGATATGAGGCGCTTATTAACATTTTCTCTCCGGCTGTCTCGCTCGGTGCGGGTGGATGGCAGTGTGAAGCATCCAGCCTCACGGCGCCACTGTCTTTTATGACCTGTCATAGGCTGCGCTTTCTGGGTGTGATACACGCCCCTGCACACGTGTACTAGGGCTTCGAAGTTTCCGTTCAGTGATGATGGCCACCACCACCTGAGCTACCATTCAGATGGTTTTCTTTGTTCTGTAATGCCAGAAAAGTATTAACGTCATAATAGAAGCGAAGAGGTGTGTTCCGGGAAGTATTCGCGAAGACGGAGATGAGATCTCTGGAACGAGAGCTTTATTAGTCTGACATTGCGGATTTTCACTAGAATCCAGTATCAGAGACAGAGTTAGAAAAGGATATTAAGTTGCCCAGGTTTTGCATTATTTATAGTATGTAGTTGCAACTGCATACTGCAACATCTGGCCGGTCAGACGTCACACCACGTGCAATTATCTGCGATGCTCTCGGGAGCTGCTAATTGTGATAGGCGTGTATTGGCCCAGCAAAACCTGGGCAACCCAATACCCTTATCTGACTCTGTCTCTGATGATGGATTCTAGTGAGAATCCGAAACGTCATGCTAATAAAGCTCTTGTTCCAGTGATCTAGCCTACTGCGCAATTTGACGTCAGTTGTAGCTCAAAACAGAACGTTGGTGTTGATCGTATTCGGCAAGGATGCCTTGTATTGCCGTCGAAACAGGATAGAGGAACATGAACGGCCTTGCCAGCTTAAAATAGGTGGCCTTACGGTAAATTTAAGGACAGGTAAATATATCCGTGTCTTAACGCTAACACTGACCCTTAACTAAAACTAAACCCTAGCCGTACCCTAAACCTAAACCCGACATTTAACATGACAATAACCTTAATCCTTAGCCTAATCATGATCCTAACCCCAACTCTGACCTTAAACTCTAACTCTACCCCAACCCTAACCCCTCACCTAAACATGATTTCCTAGGAATTTGGCGCACATCCACATTTCCTGTGGGCAGTTCCTATTCCCAGTGTCCTGTTTAGGCGGCCATAGAATACATCCTTACCTCGGTTTAACCTGAGCCTAACCCATTGGTATGTTCTTTCTTCCATGTTCAGGTGACCTGTTTGAGAAACTCGAGGACGAAGACGAGCAGGGATGGTGCAAAGGACGAAAAGGTGGTCGGGTGGGGCTCTATCCAGCCAACTACGTAGAAGCTGTGTGATTTTACTCCTCCCCTTGCTAAAACTCTTTCCCTCACTCACAAAACCCATTCATACCAACCTCAAGGTCACCACGGCTGTCAACACTCTTGCCACCTGTGTCAGGATGACCCTCGTTCTCCCTGCCTATTTTCTAACCAGACTTGTTAGGGAGTAGTGGACGGCTTTTCTCCTCCTCCACCTTCCACCTCGATCATAACCTAGATTTGCCTTGTCTTAAAAACCTGTCTAATTCCTCCTCCCCTTCCCCACTTCTCCTCCTACCATGATGTTTTTGACGCTTTCTTTTTAACCCAGACTGCATATTTTGCACTCAACCGTCTGCCGCTCCCTTTCCTCATTCCAACGAAATCTAGAAACTTTCGACTGCCCAGCGTGCCGTATCACTCGCTTGCCAGCTCTGCGGCTCCTCTGCCTCTGTGTACTCGTTTTGGCTGTCTACCCAGCCTTTCGTGGCTTTGAATCTTCCTACTTGGCCTATCTTAGCTCTCAGTGTGTTGTGCATCCCAGGTCGGCAACTGCCTTATCCTCTCTCCCCCCGCCTGCTCCGCGAACAAGGTTTCTCCCTGTCTTTTCTCCGCCGGTTTTGGGTGTTGTGCCTGCGGAGGGGGGAAGGGAGGGCTGGGTACCCATTGCTCCCCCTCCCACCACACTGCTTTTGTGTGTTTGATACGCGACTAGATTACCAAACGTCGCCCCACTTGGAATGACGAGCTCTGACCGAGTGTGCCGACGCATCCACGCTGTTTGTGTGTAAATTTAGCCTGAATATTACTCAACGACACCCCACCGATGTTTTTGAGCGGACGCCGCGTCATTGCCCCTGGGTCTTTGCGTGGGTGTGTGTGTGTGTGTGCGATGCATGCTGTGTACTGACTAAGTTTAGCCTCTTGCATATTTTTATTTCGTTAAAGATGTCTTCTATCGTATGATGATCTTTTGGTCACCTTCCGGACTTCTTTGAGGTGCGGGCTCTGGGGTTGGGGCTTCTGGAAGGAGGTTTCGTCTGACGGGAAAGACCCGAGACGGAGCACGTGAGATAGCCCTTGGTTGTGAGCAAGGGTTTATCAGGTGCTCAATCTTATTTTATCGTGTTCGGTCCCTTGAGACAATTGCGCACAGAAAATTTGGCTGGTCAAATCAGTACTGCATGGTAACGAATGACAGTAGCTCATGTCTTACACGCGTCAGGTCACTACCACACAAAAAAGAGGTCAGGTGTGTGGATAAACATAAGTGTAGGTGATAAAACGGCAAGAGTAGCATACGCTGATGAACGCTCATTGATCACTAACGGAACTCACTTCCCAGTTCTACCCTGGGGCTCATTCTCGAGCACCGCCAACGGCTGCACAGCGACTAATAGTAATAGTACAGTTAGGTGAATTTTGCCGAAAACGGCACAAGACACTGGCATGGCCATTTCTGATTCATTAGCCAGTCATACCCAAACACAGGTGGTGCCCACCTGAGGCTCGAACCCGCGACCTGTTGAACAGAAGTCCAACGTTCTAACCAATGAACCACAGGCTCGTTGACTTGCCAGTTAAGATCGGAAACGCTCACCGATCGATTATGGAACTTACTCATTCCGTTCTGTCCTGCGGCTCATCCTTAAGCCCCACCAGTACCGCACAGCGGCTAATAGTAGCAAGGGCAGATGAACAAGGGAGACTGGAATAGTGTTAGACCGCGGGTTTGAGTCTCGGGTGGTACACAGTTTTGGGTTGCGTATAACTGGCTGATAACGACTAATAAGCCAGAAATTACCACTCCCTCTGCTTTTGACGGCAATATTCACGAGTAGCATAGTAGTTAACGGCCTCAACGACAGTGCAACTATCGATTCCAACTAGGCTAATCATGTGCCTCATGGCAGGATTGGTGAAGGAACGGCGACTTGCGCATGAATTAGTTTATAGTGATAACGCGACATCTACCGCATTCTCTCCTCTCCCACTTGGGCTCGCTGTCATGACCGATTCAAAATAGCCGGAGGCGAGAGAGAGAGCACATGCGGTTGGCGTGGCGTGAGCCCGCTTCCAGGCGTGCCCCCATACTCCATTTGTGGCAGTTTTATGGGCACGTGTCTCTAATAACGCCTGCCGTGCCTTCTCCACCTCGATGGTTCAGCGCATCCACCGCGCGGTCCGAACAACAAAAAGGCCAAAATTTTAGTCTCATGATTGATTGACGTGCGAATTGGGCACCACCGTCGGCAGATGTCTGTCCGAGGTTTAACATCTCACCTACGTGGCTGCCGGTTTTGTTGATTCTTGAACATCGTCCAGTTTTACTTGTAAGGCGTGCTTACGCGAGAAGAACACTAGTTAGGTCCTGCGTACTCTGCAAATTGACGGGAAGCAGCATGTTATCGCGAAAGTTTGGCAGACAGTCAAGTTGACAGTGAGCTCCATAAAGTCTGTGGGGCTTGTCAACCCGCCGGCAATTTGACTAGGCCGGCATTGAAACAGGGAACTTAATGGGTCTTGTAGACAAAAACACTAGACGCTCGTAAGCGTGGGTATGCGACAGTTTTACCGTCGGGTTACGATAATTCCCAAAGGTCCTACTTATATCTGCTGCTACGTGCGGTATGTTTAGGCTTCAATTAAAGCTCCGTCCACCGGCGTTTACTGCTCCTTTTTTCCTATCATCACACCAAGAATATCTTCGAAACTAAAATCTCCAATGTGAAAATGTTATCCTTATATTCAGGGGATAAGAGGGGTAAAGGGATGTAATTACACGCATTGGGGACAGTATTGGCCGTATACAACTGTTTTCTAATTTCTTCTGGGGAAGTGCTTACTTCGTTCAGTTTTTTCTTTTCCAGCTGTCAGCCTGGTTCACTAAAAGCGTGGATTTTCCCAGTAAGAGCTTGCCCTGAGGCCAACAGGTATTTCCATCCACTCAGCTACGAAGCCATAGGTCGTTGCTTCCCTGTGGTTACTAATTTTAAGGAATCATGACTGGTCTTGCTAAGAATTGTTTTCCTTCCCGTTTTGTTTTGAGCAAGAGAAAGGTAAACTGCCCTATCCCATAGGCGAATCACGTGACTCGGGAAGTTCGCCGGACTGATCGTTTCGCAGAGGGCCGCTCAAAAACCTTGGCAGTCGTTGAGGCGGATGCTGTAACAGCATTAGAGAGATGCCAGTGACACTTGGTGAAGTAGGGGTTGCTTTGAATTGTCAAATCTTAGAAGGGTTTTGGGTCAGATTAATGTCATGGAGAATCCATACCCTGGAATTGAGTTGATGGAGGAAGAGAGTCAATATGTAGTATGAGGAAGGCCGAGGGAATTTATCCCTTTAGCGCTAGTAGGAATCCAAACCCTAACAAGTCTAATAGACCATTTATGGAAAAGGTGTTGCAACGATCCTGAAAACACTGCGTGCTTCTTATCCCACTAGTGTCTCGGTCAATATATGCTTATTTTCCAGAAATTTCGAACGGCATTTTATGGTTTGTCTCCATGCTGTCAGTCCCCCTGAACGCGTCCGAGTTTGCCCGAGCTGTAAGCTCCAAGGGCTTCAAATTTTGGTGTCTGCATATGCTACTAGTCAGAGATGAGGGACCTCGGTTATTTGTACACTTGGAAAGCACGTCACTCACCTGGCACAACAAAGATACATTCGGAAATCGGTAACTTCTTCCGGTGTGAAGGCACACGGTTTACATCAGGCAATTCTCTCATCACACCCAGTCTGCCGTTTGCGGCAAACTTTTATGTGCCCATGGGTACACTAGTTGTACCTTATTGGCTGACGACTGAGTTATGGTCTTTCTGAAAGGCTTGAAACGGATTGTCCACCGAAAGGGCGATATACCCGTGACCTTCCAATCCGGTGCAATTAGTGAGCATATTTGCGGCTGAAAAATTTGTCATAGTTTGTAGCTTTAACAAGTGATAATCGTGGGTCTGGGAGCGAATTGAAACAAATTGCCCACCAGGTACTACTCTGATCGTTTCTTTTATTTTACCGCAAACTTCTATTCAATGGGAGTGTTTTTAAACTGAATGAGGGGGCGGGGTAGTTTTTCTAAAATTTGACTTGCCTTGGTGCTCGTTCTCGAGCCACGGCATCATTCGCACGGCGTCTAGTAGTAGTTAAGGCAGATTGGCAATGCCGACAAAGATAAGGTATACTGGAATGGTTATTTCTGTCTCATTAGCTGTAATCAGCCGGTCATTCCCAACCCCAGGTGGTGCACTATCTGGGGGTCGAACCTGCGACCAGTTGACCAGAAGTTCAACGCTCTAGCCATTGGGCCACGGGCTCGTTCTTGCCGGTTTGGATGGGGAATATGGACATTCGTTAATGAGCGACTCAGTGTTTAGACCGTTGGACATTCTGGTCAGCAGTTCGCGGGTTCGAGGCTCTGGTGGGGCACCACCTGGCGTTGGGAATGACTGGCTGATGACGGTTACTGAGCCAAAAATAACCATTCCAACCTACCTCATCGTTTTCGGCATTGCCAATGTGCCTCTACTACTACCAGCCGGGGTGTAGGGGTACTAGGTGGGGGTAGCACCACACGGATAGCATTTGGTCACTCCATTTGTCTCGTACAGGTGGTAAAATGCTCCTGTGACTGCCTCTTACTGGTACCCCACTCTTACCTGTGGCTCCTCGAAGTTGGATTCTTCCCAGTGGCGGGTTAGACCAGGTGAGGGTCTCTGGTGTTGTGTGTGCCTCCACACCCAGTATGTCTGACTCCCGAACTTCCCACCTCCCCCCTCTCAAAAATTCCTACGGTGGGGGCGACAGCAACCCCGTAGGCGGCCCAGGCTAACTCGGGTCGTTCTCCCACTAAAACAAAACCGTAACCCATAGTGGAGTTCAGCAGCCGTCTGGGATGTCCGAGCAGCCCTATTTAGGAACAGCACTGCTTGCCTCCTCGCGGAGGAAGGGGCTAGAAAAGGTGCCCTAAACAAATGCTGGGTATCACGTCTTCTGCAGCCGACCGCGGCTCGCAGATCGCAAAATACGCGGTTGTAAAACTCAAACAAACAACAATACCCCCCGTCCCCATCCCCCTCGCCATACTCTCCAGGCTGCTCGGGTGAGTCCACTCCCACTAGCAGCCTGGAATGTTCGTTCCCTTTTAGACAATCCTAGGAGCAATCGGCCGGAACGAAGGACGGCGCTAGTCGCTCGGGAACTGGCGCGCTACAAGGTGGACATTGCTGCTCTCAGCGAGACCCGATTCTCTGAGCAGGGTCAGCTGGAGGAGGTGGGTGCCGGCTACACCTTCTTCTGGAGCGGCCGGCCAAAGGCAGAGCGACGCGACGCTGGTGTTGCCTTTGCTATCCGGAACGACATTGTTGGACATCTGCCCTGTCTGCCGCAGGGTATCAATTATCGCCTGATGAGCCTCCGCCTGCCTCTTCGGGGAGACAATTTCGCTACCATCATCAGCGCCTACGCTCCCCCAATGACGAGCTCTGATGCGGCGAAGGACAAATTCTACGAGGACCTGCACGCCTTGCTGGCGACTGGGCCGAAAGTGGACAAGTTAATTGTCATTGTTGACTTCAATGCCCGCGTCGGGACGGACCACGCTGCCTGGCAGGGAGTGCTGGGTCCCCACGGTCTCGGTAGCTGTAACGATAACGGCCTCCTTCTTCTGCGCACGTGTGCGGAACACCGTCTCCTGCTGTCCAACACCTTCTTACGCCTTCCAACGCGGGAGAAGGCCACGTGGATGCACCCTCGGTCGCGGCACTGGCATCTGCTGGACTATGTTCTCGTCCGGAGGCGAGATCGACTGGACGTGCTGGTAACGAAGGCGATTGGCGATGCCGATGGTTGGACAGATCACCGCCTCGTCATCTCCCAGTTGAGGCTCCAACTGCATCCCCGATGAAGGCCCCAAGGTAAGAGGCCGCCATGTAAGTTAAATACTCTTTTATTAAATTTACCTGCTCACTGTTTTGATTTCAGCAACCAAATAACCGAGAAACTGGAGGACCTGCATGCTCCAGATGATAACGCTACCGCGGAGACACGATGGTGTCAACTGCGAAATGTCATCCAGTCCACCGTGCTCGATGTCCTCGGACGCGCACGCCGTCGACACCAGGACTGGTTTGACGACAATGACGCCGACATAAGCAACTTACTCGCGGAGAAGAATGGACTACACAAAGCCTACATGGACCTTCGGACTGACGCTACCAAAGTAGCCTTTTTCAGATGCCGGCGCCTTGTACAACAACGGCTGCGGGAGATGCAGGATGCCTGGATGATCCGAAAGGCTGAGGAAATCCAGGGGTATGCGGACCGCAATGAAATGAAAAACTTTTTCAAAGCCATCAAGGCCATCTACGGCCCGTGCATCAAGGGGTTCGCACCGCTGCTCAGCTCTAACGGTACAACACTGCTGACAGAGTAATCGCAAATTCTGAAGCGCTGGGCCGAGCACTTCAGAAACGTCCTTAATTTCTCATCAGCCATCTCCGATGCTGCCATTGACCGGCTCCCTCAAGTGGACACGAACAATGATTTGGATCTGCCGCCTTCCCTACCAGAAACCATACGGGCCGTGCAGCAGATTTCCAGCGGTAAAGCACCGGGATCCGACGCAATCCCACCGGATGTCTACAAGCACGGTGGGCCCCGGCTGATGGCCGAACTCACAACACTCTTCCAGGAGATGTGGCACCAAGGACAAGTTCCTCAGGATTTCAAAGACGCGACCATCGTCCATCTCTACAAACGGAAGGGGAACCGGCAACTCTGTGATAATCACAGAGGCATCTCGTAGCTCAACATCACCGGGAAGATCTTCGCCCGTATCCTTCTCAATCGTCTTAACGGTCACCTAGAGCAGGGCCTGCTCCTGGAAAGCCAATGTGGCTTCAGTCGACACCGCGGAACAAGCGATATGATCTTTGCCGCCCGCCGGCTACAAGAGAAGTGTCAGGAGATGCGAACTCACCTATACACTATCTTCGTGGATCTAACGAAAGCCTTTGACACGGTGAATCATGACGGACTGTGGAAAGTAATGCAGAAATTTGGTTGTCCTGAGCGGTTCACGCACATGGTGCGTCAGCTTCATGACGGGATGACGGCGCGCGTCACTGACAACGGGACGGCATCCGAAACATTCGCAGTGACCAACGGAGTTAAGCAGGGCTGCGTACTGGCCCCCCACCCTCTTCAGTCTCATGTTCTCGGCTATGCTGTTGGACGCCTACCGTGATGAGCAGCATGGTTTCCGCATCGCCTACAGAACTGACGGGCACCTTCTTAACAGTCGGCGTATGCAGGCTCCAACGCGCATGTTTAAAACTACAGTCCATGACTTGCTCTTCGCGGACGACTGCACCCTTAACACCGTGACGGAGGAGGACATGCAAAGGAGCATGGACCTCTTCGCCGAAGGCTGCGCCGATTTGGATTAACAATCAGTACAGCCAAAACCGTTGTCATGCGCAAGCCGCCACCCAGCGCGGAATACAATGTTCCTCGAATCAATGTCAACGGTCCTCAACTCAAAAACGTGGAAACCTTCGCTTATCTAGGAAGCACGATGTCGTGCAACACGAGAATCAATGACGAGGTTGCCCATCGATCTCCTCCGGAATCCTCAGCATCCATGCCATGCTGAGGAGAGTGCAACTGCGATGGAGCTTCCACCTGGTAAGAATGGACGACGAGCGACTACCCAAACGACTTTTCTACGGAGATGTCGCTACGGGTTCTCGCCGGCAGGGAGATCAAAAATGACGCTACAAGGACACTTTTAAGAAATCGCTGAAGCAACTGCAAATCAACTCGGCGACCTGGGAGGACCTCGCCCAGGATAGACAGGTATGGAGAAGATCATGGAAGACAGGTTCAGCAATCTATGAGGCCAACTGTATCGCCGCCGCCAAGGCCAAAAGATCGCCACGAAAGTCACCAGCACCCCGGACCAACACCGCCAATGCCCAGGCCCTGCCAACATGCCCGCGCTGTACCATCAAAGAGACCACATCCATCTACTCATCGCCTGTTACCCCCACCACCGCAACCACCAGTGCCTTCGCTTTCACTACCACAACCGCCAACATCAGCGATGGGGAATCTCTCCTAAGCTGTACTCAATGCGACCGCACATTCAACTCACGCACCGTCTGGTCGGTCACCGGCGAATCCATCGCACGGAGGCTGGTGAACCAGTGCCTGGGGCTCCGACATACAGTCGACGCGCCCGCCTTCACTGCCCTCACTGCTCCCGCACACTTACACATCGCACGGGCCTATTAGGACACATGCGCCTACACGACAACCTCCAGTAAACCACCGGAGGCTAAGATACATCAGCGCACACTACCTACATAAATGCATCGACAACACCCTCACAATCACCATTTACCAGAGTATATCACGGTTTCCTAGAAACCGTGGCTGGGAAGTCTGCCAATCTGACGCTTCCACCAGACCACGCCATCGGCTCAGTGTATGTGCTGTGTGTGTCGAGTGGCTGACCAGTGGACTGGGAGTCAGACGGCGATGGCTGCTCCATATCCCCTGAGTTAGGGAATCCTGGTGTGTGCGTTATGGGGGCCAGGTCGTGCTGTGGCGCGCGAAGACGGTTACGCCGATCCGTCAGCCAATGCGCTCACTCCCACATCAGGCAAATGACCGGCTCGAACAGTGTCTGATGGTGGGGGTTGGGGAGAGATTGAGGTCGACAGCTCAGCGCATGTTCCTCACTATAAACAATCTGACGCCCTGGAAACTATTACGGTGCGCTAAAAGCCGTGGCCTGGAAGGTTGCCAACTGAAGGGATAACTCTGACCGTGAGGTCAGCCCAATGTGTGTTTTTGTGGATTGGCTGACTGGCGGACTGAGAGTCAGGCTGCAATGGCTCCTTCTTAATGTGGTCTTTATGGCACTCCCACTCTGTTGGATCCGAGCCAGGTGTGGTGGTCCTCCCAGGGGCGGCTCCGGCCGCACCAACCACCTGCGACCTCTCTCATCTCCGGTCTTCTTGCCTGTATCGTGAGACTGGGCTCAGGTGGGGGAGGAGAAGAGTGTGCGGTAACGTTAACCGCCGCGGTTGGAAGGTTGCCAACTGACAAGTATACTCAGACCTCGCAGTTAGTCCAATGTGTGTTGTGTAGAGTGGCTGACTGGTGGTCTGAGAGTCAGGCTGCGATGGCTCTTTCTTAACGTGACCTCTGGCTATCTCACATATGTGAGATGTAAGCTGTTCAACCCCCTGTTGTATGAAATCCTGGTGCTTGTGTTTAGGGGCCAGGTCGTGTACGTAGTACACGTAGACGAGTTCACCAGCAGCTGCGCCCGCTTCCGCATCAGACAACTGACCGGCTCGGACAGTAGTCTGATTGTGGGGGTGGGGGAGAGAGTGAGGTCGAGAGCTCAGCGTATTTTCCTCACTATAAACAATCTGACGCGCTTGAAACTATTAAGGTGCGCTTAAAGCCATGGCTTGGAAGGTTGCCAACTGACGGGATAACTCGGACCGTGTGGTCAGCTCAATGTGTGTTTTGTGTGGAGTGGCTGACTGGCGGACTGAGAGTCAGGTTGCAATGGCTCCTTCTAAATGTGGCCTTTATGGCACTCCCACTCCGTGGGATCCGAGCCAGGTGTGGTGGCACGCCCAGGGGCGGCTCTGGTCGCGCCAGCCACCTGCACCCTCTCCCATCTCCGGTCTTCTTGACTCTGTCTTGACACCGGGCGCAGGTGGGGGAGGAGGAGAGAGTGCTGTAGCTGCAGCGCAAGGCTGCTATCACATAAAACTAATTGACGCGCAGGTCACCATCGCTGCACCACCTGGTGTGGAGCATGCGGTGGACCTCGTCGAAATCGACGGTCGAACTGCCACTACTACCAGCCGCTCTGCGGCTGCTGGTAGGACTCATGAATGAACCCCAAGGCAGGAAGGGAAGAGTGATTTCCGTTAATGATCAGTGAGCGTTTATCAAATACATTTGACTGTCAATGAAGCGGCTGCTGTAGCAACATTGGAGAGATGGCAGCGACACTCGGTGAAGTAGGAATTGCTTCGAATTTTCGAACCTCTGAAGGATTTTTGGTCTGCTAGATTTCTTAGTGTGTGCCTTTGACGCTAACTCGTAGTACTATGTCATTCATTTCCGAAAGTGTATGACAGTGCAATAAGACAGCCTTGTCTGAGAGAGAGAAAAATTTAGATCACGTGAAAGGGAGTTATTGCTAGTTTCTCGGAGTTTCCTTGGTGCTTAAAGTGCTGAGGCTAGTTGAAGACCGCAGTTCAGTCGTCAGGAATTAACTGGCCTTTCATATCGCAAATTGTATGATGCAGAGTAGGACACGTACCATTTAGCTTGGAGAATAAGTTTGTAGGGTTTTCAAGCATTTTAACGAGGTAAAGACGCTAAATACACAGAAGTGAACTACGTCGTAAAATTTTCTGACCTCTGATTCAACTGCGTATGCTCGTTGCCTCTTTAAAATGTAAAATAAGCCGCCCAATTAAAGTTCGATATAGGGCGGGGGAATTGAAACGTTACAGGCAAAGAAAGCATTAAATTGCTGATAGAAGCTAGCAGGCGGGTTCCAGGAGGCAGGTCAGAATAATAAGATACAATCACTGGAACATGACGTTTATTGGCCTGACGTTTCAGATTCTCGGTCGAAACCAGCGTCAGAGACAGCCGTAGATGAGAGTGATTGGTGCACGAAGGATGCAGTTGCCATGCCGCTAACTTCCTTATCCAAGTAACAGAGCTCGCAGTCATCGCTTGTGGTAGTACATGACGCGATGATTGCTCTTCAGTCGTTTAAACGACTCCAGACGTTTCCTACCGTGACAGTGGGTCTTTCAGCCTTATTTCTTGGCGCTTGATATTTGCTTCTGCTCGGTGTCCAACTCCAACTCCAAGAAGGCGAATTACGGCTTCCACCTTCTCACACCACTGACGGCTTCATCGATGACCACGTACGATAGCATTCCTCGTCGACTACGCCTGCATAGTGAAACCGGATCTTTAAGTGTAAAAACTCGACTCAACTGACCTAATGGACGCTTAGAGTAGCAGAGAACTAATCAACCTCCACGGTGTCGTCTGGGTGGACGGCGTCCCAACTAATTAGTCGGAAGGGTTAGACTCGCGGACGCAATGCGGAGAGTTTGTCGGGTTCAAAACATAAAAAACCATCGTTTGCGAATTGTTCAAATGCTTCTCCCTTTCGATTATATACTATTTCGTTTTCCTCAAAAAATCTACCACGATCGGTGGAAAACGAATGCCAAACCACTGATCTATTTAGTCAAGACGCTAAAAACTCCCCAAAAATATTATGAAAAATGTTTGAGGAACAACACCAAATAAATTTATGATGTAAGTGAGTGCTTGGTTCAGACCCAACCTATCCGTGGGTTCTTTATTGAGGAAGACGGTTTTATACGACTCTGAAAAGGTAGAGCTTTCCATATATATTGGCACTCGTATTTTTATATCCCACTCTGGAAGCAAATAGACGCGTCTAATAATGAAAGACACATGTTGGAGCATTAATAGTTTACCTTAACGAAGCTCTCGTAAGATTTTAGGAAAACTACCCCTACCTCCTCATTCAGTATAAACACTTCCATTGAATAGAAGTTTGCGGAATAAAAAAGAAACGATTTAAGTGTTACCTGGTGGGCAATTTGTTCCAATTCACTCCCAGAACCACTGTTCTGACTTGTTAAAACTACAAATTTAAAACCAGTTTTTCTGACGCAAATGTGTTCACTAATTGCACCAGATTGGAAGGTCCCGGAGATATCGCCCTTCCGGTGGACAATCCGTTTCAATCCTTTCAGAAAGACGATACCTCTGTTGTCTGCCAACTAGTGTGCCCATGGGCACAAAAACGTTTGCCGCAAACGGCAGACTGGGTGTGATGAGGGAAGTGCCTGATGTAAACCGTGTGCGATCATACCGGAAGAAGTCAGTGAAATGTATTTGATACTTTAATCGGGTGGCTTATTCTAAATTTTAAAGAGGCAACGAGCATACGCAGTTGAATCAGAGGTCAGAAAATTTTACGACGTAGTTCACTTCTGCGTATTTATCGTCTTTACCTCGTTAAAATGCTTGAAAACCCTACAAACTTATTCTCCAAGCTAAATGGTACGTGTCCTACTCTGCATCATACAATTTGCGATATGAAAGGCCAGTTAATTCCTGACGACTGAACTGCGGTCTTCAACTAGCATCAGCACTTTAAGCACCAAGGAAACTCCGAGAAACTAGCAATAACTCCCTTTCACGTGATCTAAATTTTGCCCCCACTCAGACAAAGCAGTCTTATTGCACTGTGATACCCTTTCGGAAATGAATGACATAGTACTATGAGTTAGCGTCAAAGGCACACACTGAGAAATATAGCAGACCAAAAATCCTTCAGAGGTTCGAAAATTCGAAGCAATCCCTACTTCACCGAGTGTCGCTGCCAGCTCTCCAATTTTGCTACAGCAGCCGCTTCATTGACAGTCAAATGTATTTGATAAACACTCACTGATCATTAACGGAAATCACTCTTCCCTTCCTGCCTTGGGGTTCATTCTTGAGTCCTACCAGACGGCTGCTGAGCTCCACTATGGGTTACGGTTTTGTTTTAGTGGGAGCACGACCCGAGTTAGCCTGGGCCGCCTACGGGGTTGCTGTCGCCCCCACCGTAGGACTTGTTGAGAGGGGGAGGTGGGAAGTTCGGGAGTCAGACATACTGGGTGTGGAGGCACACACAACACCAGAGACCCTCACCTGGTTTAACCCACCGCTGGGAAGAATCCAACTTCGAGGAGCCACAGGTGAGAGTGGGGTACCAGTAAGAGGCAGTCACAGGAGCATTTTACCACCTTTACGAGACAAATGGAGCGACCAAATGCTATCTGTGTGGTGCTACCCCTACCTAGTACCCCTACACCCCGGCTGGTAGTAGTAGAGGCACATTGGCAATGCCGAAAACGATGAGGTAGGTTGGAATGGTTATTTTTGGCTCAGTAACCGTCATCAGCCAGTCATTCCCAACGCCAGGTGGTGCCCCACCAGAGCCTCGAACCCGCGAACTGCTGACCAGAAAGTCCAACGGTCTAAACCCTGAGTCGCTCATTAACGAATGTCCATATTCCTCATCCAAACCGGCAAGAAAACGAGCCCGTAGCCCAATGGCTAGAGCGTTGAACTTCTGGTCAACTGGTCGCAGGTTCGACCCCCAGATAGTGCACCACATGGGGTTGGGAATGACCGGCTGATTACAGCTAATGAGACAGAAATAACCATTCCAGTATACCTTATCTTTGTCGGCATTGCCAATCTGCCTTAACTATTACTAGACGCCGTGCGGATGATGCCGTGGCTCGAGAACGAGCACCAAGGCAAGTCAAATTTTAGAAAAACTACCCCCGCCCCCTCATTCAGTTTAAAAACACTCCCATTGAATAGAAGTTTGCGGTAAAATAAAAGAAACGATCAGAGTAGTACCTGGTGGGCAATTTGTTTCAATTCGCTCCCAGACCCACGATTATCACTTGTTAAAGCTACAAACTATGACAAATTTTTCAGCCGCAAATATGCTCACTAATTGCACCGGATTGGAAGGTCACGGGTATATCGCCCTTTCGGTGGACAATCCGTTTCAAGCCTTTCAGAAAGACCATAACTCAGTCGTCAGCCAATAAGGTACAACTAGTGTACCCATGGGCACAGAAAAGTTTGCCGCAAACGGCAGACTGGGTGTGATGAGGGAATTGCCTGATGTAAACCGTGTGCCTTCACACCGGAAGAAGTTACCGATTTCCAAATGTATCTTTGTTGTGCCAGGTGAGTGACATGCTTTCCAAGTGTACAAATAACCGAGGTCCCTCATCTTTGACTAGTAGTATATGCAGACACCGAAAATTGAAGCCCTTGGAGCTTACAGCTCGGGCAAACTGGGACGCGTTCAGCGGGATTGACAGCATGGAGACAAACCATAAAATGCCGTTCGAAATTTCTGGAAAATTAGTATATATTGCTTGAGACACTAGTGTGATCTCTGCTGTGAGTTGGTGCTCCAGGCACTGGTTTACCAGTCTCTGTACGATGGATTCGCAAGTAACTGACCAGGCCAATGCGTGAGGTGAATGTGCGGTCGCAGTGAGGACAGTTTATGAGAGTCCCCATCGCTGATTTTGGTGGTGGTGGGGGTAACAGGTGCTGAGAATTGGGATGTGGTCCTTATGATGGTGGGAGTAATGTAATTGATGAGGATTAGGGAGTCCGTAGGAGGGCTTACAGAAGTTGACGCAAAGTTAGAATTTTCAGATTGTTGGTGTATTGCGTCCGAAGATTTCTGACCAGGCTGATTCAAGCACGAAAGGTGCGTTGACAGCGCGGACATGTTTGAAGGGCCTGGGCATGTGCGGTGTTGTCCGGGACGCTGGTGACTTTCGTGCCGCTCTTCTGGTCTTGGCGGCGATGATCCAGTTGGATTTTTAGATTTCTGCCCCTGTCTTCACTATCCTCCTCCAAGCCGTTTAGTTTCGGGCGAGTTCCTCCCAAGTAACCGGGTTGATCTGCAGTTGCTTCAGGGAGGTCTTCAGAGTGTCCTTGTACTATCGTACTTGATCCCCTTGCCGACGAGAACCCGTGGCGACATCTCCATAGAAGAATCTTTTAGGTAGTCGTTCGTCTTTCAGCCTCACAATGTGGCCACTCCAGCGCAGTTTCAGTTGTTTCAGCTGAGCATAAATGCTGCGAACGCCTTTTCGTTCCAACAATTCCGTGTCCGGCATCCTGTCATACCATTTCAGCTTTAGTATTCTGTAGAGGTAGCTGAGGTTGAAGTGGTTGAGCTTCCGCGCCTGCTTTTGGTAGATCGTCCACGTCTCTGCTCCATACAGCAGCATCGGCAATATGACAGCTTTGCACATCTGGAGTTTGGTGCTGAGGTGGAGACCGTGTCGATTCCAGACCACGTTCTGTATGCATCCAAAGGCTTGGCTGGTTTTGGCGATCCAATGGGCAATCTCATCGTCAACTTTGGTGCTGCGGGAGAGATTGCTGCCTAGGTACGTGAACGTGTCCATAGATTTTAGTTGGGCGCCATTGACATTGATGTGAGGTGCAGTGTAGATGGTATTGGGCGGTGGCTGATGCATCACAACCATTTTCTCCATTTTTATGCGAAGTCCGAAGTTGTCTTAGGCGACAGCTAAGAGGTCTATGCGCCTTTGCATTTCCTCTGCTGTCCTTGCATTGATAGCGCAGTCATCAGCGAGGAGAAGTTCGTGGAGGGTGGCTGTGGAGACACGCGAGCGGAAGTGCATTCGTCGTTGGTTGAGGAGTCGGCAGTCCATCCGGTAGGCGATGTGGATCCTGTGGCGTTCGTCGTGGTAGGCATCCGTTAGCATAGCAGAGAACACGAGACTAAAGAGGGTAGGTGTTTAAGGACGCAGCCCAGATTCACTCAATTGGTCACTGCGAATGCTTCGGATACTGTTCCGTTGTCAGTGACGCGTGCCATCATCCCGTCGTGAAGCTGACTCCCCATATGTGTGAACCATTCAGGACAGCCGAATTTCTGTATGATTTTCCCCAGGCCATCACGATTCCCCGTGTCAAAGGCTTTCGTCAGATCCACAATGGTAGTGTAGAGGTGAGTCCGCATCTCCTGGCACTTCTCTTGCAGCTGGCAAGGGGCGAAAATCAAGTCGCCAGTGCTGATATGACACGAATATATGGAGCTTAGTACCAGGCCAGCCACTACACCCAGACTCATTCTTAATCGTAATGTAATCGTTCACCGGAAAACCTAGTTGTTAATGATGCGAGTTACGTAGATGCTGTCGAAGTACTCCTAACTATAACGCAACTTATACAAAGGTCAACGTCGCTAACGATGGATGCTGTCTGAATTCGGGATCGGCATGAGGCTCGATGCTTTTGGGCATCACGGCTGTTTATATCTACCCCCTGTTTGCTCTATCAAAGAAAGTAAAACCAGCTGTACCTTGCCCTTTCCAGGGTAACCTAATTACCAGTGAAAAAGCCAAGCTTCACAAGCTGTGGAATATTTCACTTATTTCTTTAAATTGATGAACATTTTATCCACTTATGGTGCCATATTTTCATTGACGAGTATTCAGTTTCTTGTAACCGCCTTCCAGGATGAAATCAGAAGCGAACAATTGCATTGACCTACCTTTGACTTACGTTTATGTCTGTCCAGTAGTAGCAAAAAATACTTCCTGGCGAAATTTTGCTGTTCGATCGGACTGTCGCTTTTGAGCGCATTGCCTGCTTTGTTTTATTTATGAGTGAGCCAGTTTTTCAGACTAGATTGCACGATTTCGCTCAAGATGTTGGCTTGCTGTACGTAACTGACAGCCAGGCTAGGACGTGCTGCGGTAAAAATTGGGGCAGAGAAAGCTCACCCCGATTGGCTCCTTGCGGCAATAAACCTCCTACTACTCCGCGTGTCGAGTAGGCGCCGAGGTGCAGTCGGGGCTAAACGTATAGCTAGAAGAAGTGAGAACGAGTATCGTTTTGGTTTTTAGCGGTCTTGCATACCAAGCGATAAGCGGGTAATTTCACAACATTTGCAGTTGATAGTGCTATTTTTGGCGCCTATTTACCACGATTGATGAAAGAGTAGTCACTGAAACAATCAATTTAAGTTGACGTTAGATGAAGTTAGAGTAGAGAATATATGAACTTGTAGAATGTACGCCCGTATATCCTTTGAGGTAAACGATCAGTGCCGACAAGCTATATACACCAGTAAAATGGGAAGGAAAAAAATTAATCACGAAGAGGTGGCTTTACTTGTTTCGACTTCAAATTTGTTTCCAAGTTTACAGGTGTGTTTTAGCCCACTTAAAGAAAACGCTTTTTGTATCACGACACAATTTCGCCGGATAAGTCTGTTCCATTGGTACATGAAAAGCAAGGACTGTAAACATAAGTAAAACTGAATTTACGGGATTGCCTACCCTCTAGTCTCATTTGTTTCAGTAAAAAAACGCCAATTGGAATGAGAGAGCACTACAAGTCTGTCCAGTTCTAGGATGTCCCATCAGATTCACCCCCTCGCCCCCTTAACTTCCACTTGAGATAGCTGGGTAGTTTTCACCACCGTAGTTTTCCATGAACAACTCTGGTCAGTCAGCAGAAAAAAAAACAGACGCACCAGTGGACTTTAAGATGAATTCGAAACGGAATTTAAATAACTCGCAAAAGCCAACTTTTCAACCATAGCATCCGTATCATATCCTCCACTGAATAAACGAAAAAGCTGAAGCTTTCAACTAGTAGTCATCGTATTTTTGCTCCTGCCAGTTCGCGTATTCTTGGAAAAGGCCATAATACCTTATCTGTGCACTGTTGCCTGGCAAAATTGGTCTAAACGGCTGTCTGAAAACGACTCCGTTCTGCCAGTTCGGAGGAAACTCCATGGGGTCTGTATGCCAGTGCCAGATCAATAAGTCGGTTGACTGAGTTTTTATCAAAGGCTTCTGACGTGTAAGATTATCGCAATGGCTGCGAAGTTAAACTCGGAACCCGTTTCGTACAGTTGGGCAGCCACTTGTGATAATCCGACGCACCATCTTACAACCAGCTTATTCTCGTATATGCGCGATCCAGGCGGGTGTCCAGTCTGTCCTATGTGGTAACGAGGACAGTTTAAGAACGGAATGCGATAGACTACACCCTAATGCTCACTGGGATCTAATTGGTCCTTGATTTCCATGACCCTGATGAGCATGGTAGCTTTGCGTCAGTGCTAAATTCCCACACATAGACCCGCAGCAATGCGCTCGGTCGCCTCTGACACGTTCTTCATGTATGGCAGCGCATGTCATACCCGAGGTGCCCTTGCTGGTTTGATCCGCTGGGGGCGGACACGTAGATATCAGCATAGGAAAGCCTTCGGTTAGTCGTTCCGCATAAAATGGTCACGGAGCTATTGGGCCTCATGTGCCTTTTCTTTTCATTTGCTGCTGTGAGTCTGAATTCGTTTGAACAGTGGCCTCACACAGCTTCGTTTGTGAGCCGCCGGGTGGTTACTGTGGAAATTGAGAAACTGCGTGCCATTCGTCACCTTCCTGTAGACCGTTGTTTCTGTTTCACCATTGGCACTTCGCCTGACGAGGGCGAAGGACAGCTGGTGCTCTTATTTCTTCCTCCGTGAACTGTATGTCCGGAAAGATCGAGTTAAGGTGATCCTGGAAAGGCTGCAGCAGGGTTCTCCTGACAATAAAAACGTATCCTCCACGTAACGGCGCCAAACGATTGGTGGCTGTTCAATGAAGGCAAGATTTCTAGCTTTTATAGGACCAATTCAACCACCAAAACGGAGGGGTATGTATTACCTGCACGCATTGCAGGCAGAAGACGCATAAGTAAGAACTCTTAAGGCAGACAAGTAGAGTGAAAAATGGAACAGCTATGCCCTCACATCTAGGCAAACTTCTGAGCAGTGTATTTATGGAAAAACCGGTAACACATAGAATATGGGAGTACACTGATGCACTGTAATTCGAGTGCAAAGAAGAAGATTTGCGATAACCTACATGATGATCGCATCTTCGTCACCTTTGCAACAGGAACTGGAAACTTGCTTTTTCGCCTCTGTTAGTGAAATTCATTTGTCCTTTTGAGAACGAGACCTTCAGGATTGCAAAGGAAGCAAGCCGAGTAGTGTTCATTCTATTCAGAGGTTCAAGCTAATATGTCCCTCAGCTTTTCCCTTGGGAAGAAGAAAGTTCTAGTCTGAGCCTTCCCGTCGTTCTGTCAATTTGGAAATCTAAAAACCAACTCAGATATACAATCCACCGGCAAAATATTCAGTCGGAAAATTACATAGAAGCTAAAAGTTTTAAACCCATTACGAACTATTTTACCAATAGGATTGGGAAGAGGTAGTAACCGGAGTCAAAGAAAATTTCGAATTGTCTTGGTGACAGTGACTGTGCAGACCAAAACAGTGGAAGTGGAAACAGAAAAGAGGACCACCTCAGGCTGGAGTCTTGTCTGACGCATAGAACAATGCGCCAAAGTGACCTGTTCACCAAACCTTGCTGCAGATTTTCCCACCTGCTGAGGCTCAGATAAGATCCTCACCAAACAAGTTCTACGCCCCGCAGCAGAGACAAGCAGCCACTCCAAACTGCCTTCAAGTTTTCGTGTAAGAGGACGACCCTACGCTTGAACGAAAGGTGGGGGGCGGAGGGTGAGAGAAAAGGTGATCAACATATATCGAAAAAGGGGGAAGATATAATAGGCGGGTGGGGAGTGTGCGTCTGACAGACATTGGTTCTCCAATGAACTTCCAGGTGCTTTTGTAGGTCGCCTATTGAATGTCAACAAGCTTTCGCGATTTCTGCTGACGGCGTTCCCTCGCAAGTTATGCGTGCAAAAAAGGACGTGGTATAAATTACGGCCGTTGTCATCACTGAAGGTTGCTTGGTCTGATCTACACCAGCTAACGAACCCAAATTAGCTTCCAGTGGCCTTATGCACATCTCTTTTTCCCACATCACCCCCTGTTCTGGCCGGTGTCCATAACCTCAACTATCCGGCCACCCACCCACCCTTCAACCGACTGGCTATTCAGATGTAACTCCGCAATGCCATTGCATTAGCCCAGCTAAAACCGTACATCTGAAGTAGTCGGCACACACTGTGGCAAATTATTGTGAGTAACCATAGAAATGCGAAGTCCCTCCAGCATAAGACCAGTCAAATGTCGCCGCGTGCCCGTTTCATCCGAAAAAAAGCAGAGCCCACTGACGTCTTTGCCAACAGAACAATGAATGGGTAAGGCTGCCTTTATGACCGCCTCAACAGGACATATGAAAAGGAACCGTCCACAATACACATGGATTTGCGCTAAATTTGAAGGAGAGTACGCTTTGCATTAAGGTGGAGGCTAGGGTTAAGTTTAGGGTTGGGTTTAAGCTTGAGATTGAGGACAGAGTTGGTGTTTGGGTATTGAGTAGACTAAGGTTATTATTGTGTTAACTATAGGGTTGAGGTTGAGGGTAAGGCTAGCATTCGGATTAGGTGGTAGCTTATTTTTGTGTCAGGGTTAATGTTGGCATTAAGACATGAGTATATTTACCTTTCCTGGAACTGACCGTAAGGCCACCTATTTTGTGCCGGTGGGGCGATTCCTATACCCATGTCCTGTTTAGATGGCCATGCAATGTAACCCTACTCAACACTGAAACCGGACGCTCGTTTCGATACGTATTACGATTCTTTAAAGTAATTATAAGTCGATCAAGAGGGAACATGGCCTCATATAAAGACGAGTTAAACTAAAGTCCATCGCAGCGGATAATTTAAGACAGGTTTCGGAACAAATTGAAATCATCATATTTACCCAGAAGCCAGGTTCTTATGAGCCCTTGTCCTCTATGCCAGGTGTCGGTGGATTTAAAAAGACATAACATTTCTTTATGTTTCTTATTTTTCATTCGAGGGCTCGCACTCTCCCATAATTCCCATTCGGAGGTCCCCGAGGTCTTCCCGGCTTAACTATCGGCACAGCTTGGTAACACCATGAGCGTTCACATCAGCCGAACCTGGCGGCCATATAGTCCATGCGGTCTAAGAACGTTCTCCCTTGGTTTGAACCGCAACGGACCGAGGATGATCTGGGTGGATATTTCTGCCTTGAAATCACTCGACTGACTCTGCAACCAGCAAGGGAATGTCTGGCTGCATCTTCTGCACTTCGGTGATGATCCAGGTGACCTCCGCGATGCCCCCCGTCGGATGCCTTTCCTCCCACCCCCAGAAGGGTGAGCGTTTTTTACTCCTAAATATCACTGGGATTTTTATTTCAGTCTGATCTTTTTGAACTATGTTACACCCAGTTGGCTCATATCAACTGGCCTCGTCAACATCCCGAGATACTATTTTTTGATACCACAACTCGCATGTACAAATAGGGAATTCAAATGTAACTCACCTACATCTCCCTCAAATATACTGATACTGAAGTTATAAAATCCAACAATCTCGCATAGATCCCGTTTTCAGAGACGTGGTGAGGTTATAGTCCGAAGGACTGTTCGTTCTTTGCATCGCATCGCGAGTAAGTACGCGGAACATGATGGATGAATCAAATTCTTGCCTTCAAGTCTTTTTTCTTTATGCTTTATTCAAATATTACTGAATCCCACCACTCCTGTTTTGCAGTACGGCAGACTACCACTTGAGGAATTAGAAACTAGCATGGGTTACCTCCCACTTAAACTTAAAATGCTGTTATTACGGTAGGGGCCGCTTATATAGCCTCCTCCGGCAGTGTATGAGAGTAGCATCCGCCTGGAATACAGACGGCTTTGCGCTAAATTCAAGGCAAATTAGGGGTTAGCATTCAGTTTCGGATTAAAGTAAGTAAGTATGGTTAGTGTTAGAGGGTGAGACAGGGAAATATTTGCCCTTGCTGGTACTTAGACCAAGGCCAACTGCAGGCGAAGGCCTTCCTATTCCCACTCCCTGTCGGGGAGGGGGCCTGTCAGCAATTAAGGCCGTTATTTTTGTTTGAAAGCAAAACAACTCCTCTCCCAGTTACCAAGGTAACAGACTTTGCATACTCCCCACATTCAACGAAGTAGCTAATTTTGATGTCTGATTTGCGCTCATTACAGAATTCTAGTAGGTCTGAACATTTCACTGCCTCAAGGGTTTTTCCGCCTTTAGGGTCCCATATCTAGACAATAAAACACCCGACTGCACAGAAAGTATCAGCAGTTAGGTGTTTGTGGACATCTTCTATTGTCAGTACCTCCAAGACACACTTGGTATGATTCAAAGCTATCCGCATATGCTCGAGTGACTCCGATCTAGGTTATGCAAGGGTGATTTCATAAACCCTTTGATTTATCTCCTGAACCTTCGATGGTTTGTTCGTTTTCATTAACGCAGGATTAGATAATACGCCATATTAGCCGCATAGACACCATCCAAAAGCCCAAACAAGTGTTTCGTCGATATGCAGCCACTGTATGGCACAGCTGCGAGGGGTTCGGCTCAGCAGTGGGTCCCCAGCCTTCTCGTGGGCTTTCTGGTAGATACTTCGATTTTGAACTTGCAGATTTTTTAATTTCCTTCACAGTATTCACCGAAAACTCTGGCCCTATTGGCAAGCTGCTGGCCAATCAGGAGTCACCCCACAAACACCCGAGTTACGCCGGAGGGCGTGTCATCGATAGATGTTCCTCACCGCTGTGGCCGAGACCGGAGTCCGGCGGGGGGTGACGGACAAGTTGGCAACTGACGCTCCGCCTAGGCTAATTATTGCCCGTGTTTTGGTTGTTTATACTGCCCGCTCCAGTTACCAGCATTAATGCTGGCACCAGCGCCAGCCTGAGCATCCTCCACGTTGCGTCCCGGAAAGTTTGTTGCGTCACGGGGCGAAGGGGATGGCAGTCGTCCAGTCCTCTTGTATTTTTTCGGCGATGTTCTTCTTCTTATAATACTGGGGGCCGTTCGGCTGCTGGCGGTGCTCGAGAGCGAGTCCCAAGGTGAAACGATACGAGTCCCGCAACCCATCGGTGAGGTGTCCATCTGCAAATGTCCATATTACCTATTTGACCCAGCAAGACAACGAGCCCGTGGCCCAGGGGTTAGAATGTTGAACTTCTGATCAGCTGATCGTGGGTTCGAACCTCGGGTGGTGCACCACCGGAAGTTGGGTAGGGTTGGTTGCTGACGGCTAATAAGTAAGAAATTGTCATTCCAGTCTCTCTTGTCTTTGCGGGTAATTTTCTTCTGCCCAGTCTTCGCTCAGTCTCACTAATAACTGGGATTACGCATTTTCGTTTTTATCCGACCAGGTCTGTGATGGCACAGTGCAACAAACTAGAATCATGGGCAAGCTAGAAGCTTTACAGCTTCGTCCGCAGATAAATCGTTTAAAATATTATGGGCACTACGTGGATGATATCTTTGCGATTGCATCTGAACAAACGGACATTTCAGCTGTAATGGATACCATGAATCAGGCGCACAAGTCAATAAAATTTACACTGGAAGAGGAACAATCTGGATCGCTCCCTTTCCTGGACGTGCTTCTGAGAAGAAGGCCTGACGGAAGTATTCGACGTAGTGTCTATCGTAAGAAGACATGGTCCGGACAATACACCCACTTTGGGAGTTTGTACCGCTGAACATTAAACGTAATTTAGTGCGCTGTCTGACGCAAAGGGCAAAAATGATCTGCTCGGCCAATAGCATTAACGAAGAGCTTACGGTCGTAGAAAGAACTTTTCGACAGAATGGATATCAAGATAGATTTATGGCTAAGAATATGACCGAAAGACCTCCAAAGCTGCCGTTGTTAACGGTAAACAAGAAACAACTATTCATCAGGGTCCCATTTCAAGGGGATGCAGCAAGTGAACTCCTACGAAGGCGCCTAAGCCAAGCTGTGTCAAGCACCTTTCCAGCAGCTGATGCCCATGTACTTTTCTCGACTTCTCCCATCCTTTACGGAGGGGGCAAAGACAAACTGCCAGCCCAGGCCACCTAAATGTGCATTTATTCTTTCACTTGCTCCTGTCGGGCAGAATATATTGGTCGCACTAGTCGTCGTTTGTCCAAAAGAGTACGAGAACACCTTCCATCATGGTTAGGAAAGGGGCAGATAAAGAACATAAACAGCTCTATCCTCGCGCATGTGGTAGACACAGGCCATTGTGCAAATGCCAAAGAGGCATTCCGGGTAATTTACAAGGTCCCCTCAACCTATTCAAAATTCCTTGAACAGCGTCTGTTGGCTACGGCAGAAGCAGCGGCAATCAGGCTACGCAAACCGGTCCTGTGCGCTCAAAAGAACTTTATACAGGCACCGCAATTACCGTGGCCGAAAGCCACCAATTTAGCCGCCCGCATCTAATTACCTGTTCCGGCGGCCACCACTCCTCTGACCATAATCAGAAAACGGACCGCAATTTTGTTTTATCCCCCTTCCCCCCACCCTGACAACCGTACAATTTGTTTTACTTACCCGCATATTTGACTTATTGACACAGTGATATAAATGTAAAGGCCTGATGAGAATTTATCGAAAGCTAACGTATGCTCGCCAAATTGTCTTTTGAAACTAGAATTAGCGAAACACCTGTGATCCGATACGGTCCTCTTAAAACATACATCTGCGTCTGCCTTCTTTCGAGCATGAGAAGTATAACACATTGTCTTTCTTAGACGTTCTTGTACGTAGGCAGACAGATGGTTCCATTCAGAGGTCAATCTATGGAAAAACCACTTGGAAAGCTCAATACATACAGTTCCTCAGTTTCGTTCCAATTCAGAGAAAACGAAATTTAATTTTGGGACTGTTCACTAGAGCCACTAGAATTTGCTCATCAGTTAAGATCGATAATGAGATCAGTTTCCTGAAGAATGTCCGTCTTGGAAACGGGTATCCGGGAAATTCCTCGGTAAGTATCGCTATCTCACAGAAGAAATTCCCACCGAAATATCCATGCCAAGAAAGCCAGTGAGCATCTCTCTCCCTTTTAAAGGTGATTATGTGTCAAATATGATAAAGCGGTGACTTCTATGCGTGATTGAACGAACGTACGCCACCTCTAAATTGTTGTTTATAAGCACCACCACGGCTATTCCCGTTAGACCGCTCACATACATTCTGCCAAACCAAATTGTATTTATGAGTTTACATGTAGTTGCGGATCCAAATACAATGGGCGCACGCAAAGACAGTTGGCAACTCGGTCAGCTGAACATAAGCCGAAATGGCTGCTAAGGGCGGTAAATAAGATACCCTAGTGTTCAATTACAAAGCGCCTGGCGGACACTGGCCATATGCTGCACCCAATGGCTGCATTTAAGGTCGTATTTCGGGCGACGACTGGGCGTCCCTTGCGCGACACAGAGGCGGCTGCAATACGGAGACGAAACCCAGAAATCTGTAAGCAGCTGGATCATGTGATCAACCTCGCATTGCTGTGATAAGGACTGATGATAGACGAAGCCCAGCTCCCGCACCCCTCCTCTCATTCCCCCTCCCCCCCCACATGACTGACTGTTATCCTGCGCGTTGCAGTGTTAATCACGCTTGACACGTTTTGACTGAAATCTGAACGGGTTGGCTTAGATAACTTTCCTCCCCCCTTTTCCCTCTAACCATGTGCACCCCCATGTATCAGACCCACAGTTTATGGTTTGTTTGTCTATCTAGGTCTATGTATAATTGGACAGTTTATCTTAAATTATTAATAGGCAATGGCCGTATGCAGTTGAAATAAGAGGTCGCGAAATTTTATGACCAATAAATTCTGCTTATGTCGTCGCCTTTGCCTTGTTCAAATTTAGTCCGAGAAAACAATGCTTCAATTCCCAAGTTATCCGTAAGGCGTTACGTAGGGTCCCGTGGTTAGAGCATCATAGAGTCATGTTCTTCTTATCCCTGTGACTTTGGTTTGAACCTGTGCAGGTGACAGGTGATGCCGTTAACGTTCACTTCGTTGTAAATAGTTGGAGCCTAATAGGCCGCTTGTCGAGGTCTCACAGCAGAAATTACTGTCAGCTGATTTATGCTGCTAGTAAAAACAAGGCCTATTGAGTCCTGAAATGGAGGTAAGGCAAACCAATAGGCGCTTCAAAGCACAGGCTTCGTAAGAACTCTAGTATAAGTAGTTATAGTTTTAATTGAGCCACAATTTAGCGAAGGAGTAACAAAAGACCCTCGGACAGGTCCGGTCGATGACACAGAGGAAACAGTTGCTCACAAGGCGTTGGCTCTAGACGTATAATTATACCCCTTCCCCAGGCACAAGAAAATGTAGGCGCCTCAAGGTTTCCGTAAGCGTGCATCGTGAACTAATTCAGGTCACATTAGTTCTTCTACATCAAACGGTTTTAGGCCGCAAAGTGCGGGAAAAAGCCACAGTGCACAATCTCTACCGGAGATTACTTGTCAATGGCGTTTGGCAGTACTCTTTCCGGGGTAACATTAGGGTAGAAATTATTTAAGTCCTCTTCGAGGGCGCGAATGGCATTTACTAGGTAACCAGCTTCCAGTGGATAGTGCTAGAAAAGTCAATGTCGTGGGAAGGGCGTTCACAAACCTGGTTATGGGGTATGTTTGTCGCCTTGCACCTTGGGATTCAATCTAGAACTCACACAGACAGTCGCTTAGCAAGCAATTAATAGTGCAGGGAGGAGTACCTTAAATAGAAGGGAGACTATATTGACCCTTTTTCGGCCTATTAGCTGTTGTCAACCGGTCAAATCATCCAGCCTGCGAGGGCCCGCAAGGGGCAAGGCGCGACGAAACAAGCATATCCCATTGCCGGAGCGGTGAACGCCAATCTCATGATGGCGAATAC
Source organism: Schistocephalus solidus (assembly GCA_017591395.1). Classification (NCBI taxonomy): domain Eukaryota; kingdom Metazoa; phylum Platyhelminthes; class Cestoda; order Diphyllobothriidea; family Diphyllobothriidae; genus Schistocephalus; species Schistocephalus solidus. Next base: position 208,985 of record WEDG01001600.1, read on the forward strand.
TCCCGACAGCAACCGACAGGACAGCGGGCCTGTAGCTCAATAGCAGAACGTTGGAGAACGCTCAGGCTATCCAAACCTGCGGTTGGGTGCGGCTGGCTGAGGAACAAAACTTGAACATCCCAGTCTCCTTTGTTGGCCAGTACTCCTTTCTAGAAGCCAAAATAGTTATATTTCGCAAGCATTTTTTGCCCGTTAAACATTGATGAACAGTTGTGGTAGATATTAATACTTCATTTGACAAAATTGTGAAAAAAACTCGGCGGCCTCGGTGGGATTCAAATACCCGACCTCAAGGATAAGGCTTGAGTACAACCAATGCTCTAACCACCTGAGATACGAGACCCCACCGGGAACCGTCACTTTAATCACACTTCGGTCAAGTTAGCCGCCCAGCCTACTGCACCTCACAGAATCCACCAATTCTGATACAGTGAGCTGACTGCCAAAGCCGGACCCCCTAAATAATCAATCTAACATCCACCAGGCACACTGGAGAGAGGAGAGACGACAGAAAATATAACTTGGCCGACTTCAGCCGTGATAATTGGTTGCCTGTTCGTGACCATTGTCACCCATACGGAGCTTGTTTGCTTCGAGAAGCCACTAGATCGGTTTGCGCCTGTTCCTGTTTCTGAATAAATACCCGATATGCAGCGACAGAGACTGACAGGTGGCGAGGCACTGATGGACTTCGGTTCGATGGAGTGTTTATGACCCATCTGCTAGACCCAGTTTGTGGCTGCTGTGCCGTGCTCTAGCGCATGTTTGTGTTTCCCGTCCCAGCTGGTAGTCAGGATTATGATTGGCTGAATAAAGGCAGAACAAGCCCGAAACAGACTGTATAAATCTACCATGTTTTCTGTCATCTCTCCTCTCTGCAAACACAAAAGTCTTAGCTGGTTCATTTTTCAACCTGCAATTAAACCCTGCTTATGCAAACCAATTATTTCTGAAGGTATACTAAAGGAAATTGGTTGGAGTGGAAGCAAACATCCACTGCTTTGAAGAAATATTTGGGAATTGGCGATTAATGTAACTATAACAAACATTAGAGTTGAAGTAGGGGCACTTCGAGCCGAATAAGCAAACGATCCGAACGCAAATTCGCTGGTATTTCGCACTGGGACAAGGGATATGATGACAAGCAAACCCTAAGGAAAACTCTGGTGTAGAAGTCGCAGATATTGGAATGTCCAGCTGCAAGAAAAATTTTAATCTGTTAATTCATGCCGAGATCAGGTGAGTCACACACACACACACAGATGAGACAGGCAAAGTCCAGGATTCCAGGCTAATCTGTTTAGGGGCATGAATGACTGGCTGGAACAAATTTACTACAAAGCGAAAGATTTGGGAAATCTTCATTGCTTGTACAATGTCGAAGGATTTAATGCACGAAAATAGGCAGCACTTTAGTGAGTGTTCCACTCGGCTATTCTTCATTCACACGCATGTCCGTGAGCCGTCCAGACCTGAAAGTTACTCTTTGCATGTGCGTTAGCATTTTTCCTTAAACTATACGAACTTCGAACCGTTCCCAAGCCGGGTTTTGTGCGCAAGCAGTGAATTTGTCAGCTCATTAAATGTGCCTAAATTTAGGAGAAATCTCTGGTAATCCAGCCAAAATATATCGACCAGTCTTGGCAATGACTAATAAACGACTTCCCATTGCTGGCATGAGTTCGAATCCCACCGAGTTTTTCACAAGTGGGTAAAAGGAATATTTATTTTAAGCATAAACTAAATTATTGAGTTCTTGGATATTCTTTATAATTCAGGTGGATATTTGAGTCATACTGATAGACGCACACAAACAGGAAATCTCATCACCAAGACCTCAGAACGTCAACAACAAAGGCAGGCAATGAATATGAGCTGGATTAATTGAAAAACTTTCTCTAACAAGAGAAAGCGTTGTATGAAGGACGTCTACGGATGTCTACGTGCTTCAATTTTTCTTAAAGGTAAGGTCAAGCCAAAAAATTTGAACGCCTAGTCAGCTTTTTCACTCCCCAGAGAAATAAAAATACTATTTCTGCTGCAAACAAAAGAACTGACCTTCTTTGTTTTGGAACCATTTTCGTTATATTTGCATACTTTGGGCCTCTGTCCTACGATTGTAAATGCACAATCAAGTGGGTATACAAGTGCGAAGATACTGCTAAAATTGATAATACTTTGCCCCCTTCATTTCTAAATTATGCATTAAAGGGAAACTGGATCATACAAAATATCGTGCCATATGCTTAAAAGTTCAAATATCTGCCTGACGGTGGGCCCGTTCACTGAAGTCTATGGAGTATTCAGAAAGCGCAGGAAGGTGAACGAACCAGAGTATTCAGAGTATTCAGAAAGCGCAGGAAGGTGAACGAACCTTTGAACAAAGGATTACCTGTTAGCGTTATGACCGCGTTTTCGGGCGTGGTATCACATAGATTTGCAAATCTGCATTTTCAAAATCAACAAAACGTCGGGCTTTTACAAAAATAATGTGCTTGTTTACATCCTGTTTCATCTGATTAAAGGGGAGAAAAGAATAATTTTCCAGTGTGGCAAGTCCTGTTTGGTAAAACTCTCGACTTTAGATTAATCGCCTCGCATGGAAAAACATGCACGGATGCGCAAACGTAGTCTAGATCAGCTATTTGTACAGGAAATTGCCCGAATATTAGATAGCATTGCGTAACACCCAGAATTGTAAACATTTGAACTGACTTTATAAAACATCTTTTGCATGTAACAGGGCCATTTTCCACAAAGGGGTTGACAACATTTCAAGAGCTTCACGTTTTATGACTCAGCCCACTTGCTGTATCAGCAAAAGCCGGCATTTAAATTTTCCTCATTGACCTTTTCGACAAAATCGGAGTTTTGGTTAAAGTGAACCGAAAGCCCGAGAATGCGCATAGTTTGCCAGGCGGAGGCGGATAGGGGAGGAGGTGCAAGAATCGTGACCGACCCAAAATGTCAGAATAAAAATGTCAAGCGACGGCAGCACTGGTCACTTCCGTTTTATCAAGGCTCGCGAACACCAATCAGAGACCGAAAACGGATCGGTCACCACTGCAGACTGATTGTTTGGGAAAATGCGATACCTGGGGTCAAACGTCTGCGCAGCATACTTCATAGGAGACGATCATGTCTGTATAATTCTCCTCGATGAAGTGCTATTTATTCCGTTAATCACAAGTGATCCTTTCCCTCGCGGGAATGCGGTGTCCTGTTGAGTACCCGATGCATGCAAAGGTTTAAGAGGATTTCTTTGAGCTCCGACGTGACGCATTGAATCAGCTACTGCAGATACTCTTCAGATATCAATTTTAACTTCAACGTTTTGGAGCAGCTTTTGCGGACCAGTCCAAGTTCTGCTTCAACTAGCTGTCTTCCTCTTTTTACCGAAACTCATGATAGTTACCTCCTTCTCTCATCAAAGGGATATAGTAGGCCTGCAATGGCTTATCTTCCTAATAAATAATTGACTATCGATTTGGAGAGAATTACGGATTTGTCATTTCTGTTTCTTGGAAGGCTGATATCACTACTTGGAATGTCAGACTCAAAATAAACCTGTCACAGTGAACGCCGCATCTTATTTCGACATGCCAACTGAGAAACGCATTTCCGCTACTACTGAATGTCCTGGCTTCTGGAAGGTCCCACTGGCACTACCTCTTTGAGTGTCTATATCCTCCACTAAGTCGTGTTTATGTTGTTGAGACAAATCCACCTATCCTTGTACGAGAAACATAAACATCCTTAAGTAATACAAGCCAGTAAAACTGAGAATTAATAATTGGTCACGAAGACGCAACTTTTTGTTGATTTACTACTCAGACTTGTGTCATGTTTCTTTTAACGGGAGTATTTTAGCACACTAAAACAAAGCGCCTTTATGTCACTCTAATACTCCTCCTAGGAGAACGGAGTTCAGAAACGCTAATGGTGGAAATATAGAAGTGTATGGCATAAGTTACGAGTTGGTACTAATAATGGAAATGGAGGCTATGACGACTGCATGTAAGGGGGGTGGAGTTAGTGGGGTAGGAGAACACGCAGAGTTATTAGGTGTAAGCAGAGGGGGAAAAGTAGCAAGAGGAAGTATAGCGGATATAAATGGTTATTCTGTCGGGGCGATTGAAAAAGGCTCTGAATAAGCCACCTTCAAGCGGTCGACTGATAGGAATTGACTATATCTTGACACCGAGCACATGTGGGTAAGTGAAAAGAGAGAGAGAGAGTGCGGTAGATGCTGTGCAGGTCTACTAAGTAAAGCGCAATTCGCCGTCCCTGCACCACCATTCTGTGTAGCACACGGTTGAAATTGTTGGATTATGGCAGTCGAACTGACCTGTTATACGGTATTTTTAAGAAACTTTTATTGTGAATAGAAGTACGAGTGCGCTTGACAGGTGGGAAGAATGGAAGAGAAAAAGAAGCATCGAACGGTGTGAATCGACTTTCTTCTGAGACAAAAATTAAGTAGTTGAAACATATGAGAACGAGGCAGAATGTGTAACTATCAGTCAGATATAAGGTCTTCCCCAAAGACAAAAAAACGTAGATTCAAAAACCACTTCAGCAAGTATGTTCTTTCGGTAGATTCTCATGTAGGGTGAGCTGGTATATGGATGAAAATTACGAAACAATCGACTAATTCAGTAAATCCGGACCTTATAGCTGGTTTCCGAGATGGGGAATGCGGGGGTGATGTAGAAATTAGCCCAGTAATTGCAAATAATTATTCTGTTTCATGTCATGTCCAGTTCCCCCACCTCCTAACCATTTCTCTCGTTCGGCATGGAGACCAATGTCCTTTAGGACCGTATGAACCTACTGAGAATCTGTAGAGCGAACGTGTTTTTTTGGCAGTCGTCTGAAAAAAATTAATCAAAAGGTTGCGTATTTCTGATAGAAACGAACAGGCGAGTTCCAGGAAACTTTTCAGGAGGAGAAGATACGATCGCAGGAACAAGAATTTATTGGTCTGACGTTTCAGACTCTCACTCGAAGCTATCGCCAGAGACAATGGTGGATAAGGGTGACAGACGCACAAGGTGTGCAGTATGTATAGAGCGTAATGACCATGCGATCACATGTGGACTACAAGTAGCAGCTCTCACGATCACCGCTGGGTGTCGTAATTAATGCGATGGTGGCTTGTTCGTCCGCGTCCGAGTCGTTAATGGCCGTGATTTCATCATCCATGTTGGATGTTGGCGTGATAATAAGCTGAAACCTTGGCTCACTGCCATTAGAAGTGTTGGTCGCCCGCACCCTCCCCATGTGACATTTTTTCCTGCTCAGGCGAAGTCTCGGCACAGCCTATGGGAACGGGAGGTCACTGAGCTTGTTGATGAGCTCCGGGTCTGAGAACCATGCCTAAAGCAGCTCGCGGTTCAACACGGGTCTCACCCCTTGCAAGGTTTTCAGCCTTACGAGGCTTTAAAATATGGCTGAGTCCCATCGAGTGAGCTGCAACCTGAGAGCTAGCGTCTTTCCTCCACACCGCGGCTGTGTGCTCGGCCATTCGCGTTTGGAGTAATCTCCCTGTTTTTCCGACGTAGTTACCTTGTCTACAACTGCACTAGATCCAGTAAACGAGGCCAGACATCTCCTGCCGTGACAGTGGGTCTTTTGCTTTATAACCTGGCTCCTGATGGGTACCTTTGGCCTGCGTGCAATGCCAACTCCAAGTGGAGTGGAGGCCGAAAATCCTCGCAAGAGGTGATAACCCTGTGAGCCACGAGCTGCTCGAGTCATGTGAGAGTCGGTCATTGTCCGCTTGATTAGTTAATTGGATGGGTGGGTGGCTTGTGGGTGCCAGTGATTGGCTGTCCCAGAGGCTGTATGCGTGCTGTCTTTGCCCCCTAAACGGGCTGTTTGGTAGATGCGCTGAACCAAATACGAGGGTTAGATCAGGATGTGACAGCCGGTGTTCGGGTTGCACTCCCAGAACAAATGCCGAACATGAGGGGAGAGGGGTGTGGTGGCACGCGTAGGTGCAGGCTACCGCCGCACCAGGCACCTGTGACCTTTATGGCACGACGCGACATTTCCATCGTCACAAAGATCCGCGTGTACCGTGCCTTCATCCGGTTTGACCTTCTCTATGGCTGTGAATGCTGGGTTATACGCGTAGAAGATGAGCGAAAACTGGAGGTATTTGACCACCAATGCTTGAGGACAACTCCCCGAGTGAAGTACACCGACTTTATCTCAAATGAGACAGTCCTCCTTCACTGCGAAAACATCGCAAGGACATCCCAACCCATCCAAGAAAGACGACTGAGGTGGTTTGGGCACGTTCTTCGTTGCCTACCTAACGAGCTCAGTGTTACTGCCCCTGCTTCGGCCCAATACCCAATTGGAGTCGTCGAAGAGAGGGTCAGCTCAAAACCTGGCTCGGCATAGTTCGTCAAGACATGGAAGATGTTCTTGGACCTTTGATATTTGGCGTCCGTCGTTGGCGAAGAGAATGGATTGAACTGTCTAGGTCTGCTGCCGCGGATCGTCACGCATGGAGGGGCACAATTCGTGACATCATCGAGGCTGGCTTGATCAGGCATGATCGCAGCCGTAACAAGTACGATGACAAGTATAGAGTTAAGATTAGGTTGGCATGTAGTACGGTCGCGTATTACACGCTGACCTATCCTTCGTTCTCCGAGTTGGGTCGCATATTAGTGTCTTGCCCAGTTGGGAGCCAGCCAATCTTCCATTGAACAATTTTAGGATGCTGTCGTTATCGTCGGCCTTGCTTTAAAACAGTGAGTCCACAGTCCACATATGCGATGCCATGGCGAATATCAACCAACCAATTAACTGTGACCATGTTACTGCCTGCGTGGGCTGTAGAGTGCCAGCTTTAAGGCAAAGCGAAAAGTTTATTTTGGTCCCACATTCAGGATTAATTGCTGCGTCATCATGCTCAGATGACTAAATATTCGGTCTAACTTGGCCAACAGGATGCGAGTCCAGTAGTGCAATGCTAAAAGTGTTACTCGAGGCCCAACTGCCCCGAGTCTCGAATATCGGGTGTGTAGCTGGCGGTTGGAATGTCACTAGCTGAGAACGACAGATAAGCCAAAGATGGAACAAGGGCCATTATCCCTCCCATAATACACATGGCCTTTGCAAAATAGCAGGACGAGTAAATATTAGCGAGTCATAACCCCAAATCGGTAAGGATATGGTATGTAGTAGGGGCAGGTAGGGTAGGCAGGACACGCTACCACATTTAGTTAAGCAGTCATTGTTCGGGATAGAGTGAGGGTTGGTTTTAGGGTTAGGGGTGAGGTTAAAGTGAAGATTATGTTTATAGTTAAGGTTTGAGTTAGGGTAAATGTACGGATTAGAGGTCTGCATCATAAGGTCCCACCCGCATAACCCCTATTACGACCAATTCCCGTAAGAAAAGCTCCATATGTTATCTGTTGCTGACCCCGACTACATACCATATCCTTGCCCCTAACACCTCCTCAACATACATCTTTATGGCTCTGAAATTGGCATAATGTCCCTGGAATACTAAAGGAGGGAGAGGTGGTCATATCCCTTGTCTTCTCAAAATTAATCGATTCATTGCATTCTTCATCTCCCTGGGAAATTTTTCGTTTGAAAGCGCAAACTTGGTGACTAAAAAATTTGCTAATTTTATGACATTGTTTTCCGGAAAAATCCACAGGCTTTTAATAAAATTGGATTTCCAGTGTTACCCTACGCGTCCCACTATGATAAAACCCGTCTTTTATTGCGTTGTAGATTTGTAATTGAAGGTATTGTCTGATTCAAGATGACAGTTTTCTCTCTCTCTCTCTCTCTCTCTCTCTCTCTCCCTCGCTCTCTCTCTATCCTATGCCAATAAAGGGAGCGCTGCGAAATAAGAGGCAGCCGTTTATGGGGTGCCATTCAACTGATTAGATTGATAAGCGCATAATTAAGTGGCAACCGGCTCACACAAAACCGATGTGTAGGAGAGAAAAAACGATAGGCAGACCAGTTCTGAGACAGATAAACAGAAAATGTGATCGCGCCTAGCAATGCAAATGCCACCCAGTGAGGCATATAACAGCGAATTCTTGACAGAATGACTACCAAAAAAGATGAAGGAGGCTAGAATGACTGTTTCTGGCTTATTAGCCATCGCCAGCCAGCCATACCCAACCCCTGGTGGTGCGCCCTCCGAGGCCTGAACCTATGACCTGTTGATTAGAAGTCCAACGTTCTAACCATTGAGCCACAGGCTCGTTGTCTTGCCGGTTTCGATCGGAAATATTAATATTGATGGATGGGTGCTCACCAATCACGCTACCGGACTCACTCGTTCCGTTGTGCCTTGGGGCTCAACCTGGAGCCCCGCCAGCAGCCACACAGCAGCTTGTATTATAGGCAAAATGACATTACCGGCAGAGACCAGTGAAATTGGATTAACCAGTCCTGATTTATAAGCTGCCGTCAACAAGACATACGCACAGCGTATTCTCTGTACCACTGCAATGACAATATTCATTTCTTCAACCGCAAGCTATCGCCAACCTTGAGTGAGGAGACCGTTATTGCAGGCTCTTGTGTACATCATCTTGCTGTGTCCAGCTAGGTCAGCAGACGTCCGGACAGCCCTCTCACTCACTCTGCTCGATCAAAACGACTCGCGCTGTCAGGTAGACAGGAAAACTGGTAGTCACTTTCGAAGTCGGAGATGGTTGTTCTGTGCAGTGGTGCGATACTCTGTCAGCTGAGGTATCGCGTCGTGGCATACGGTTTTTCACTGACGCAAACTCCGTAAAGGAATCAAATTTTTTTGCGTGCAATCGATAACCCCAAGTTAACTGTATAATTTTTTAAATTATTACGAAGGGTAAAAAGCTAAGAGATCTCGTTGGCGAGAGTATTTGTCTTCCGTTTCGTGCGTTTTTTTTCGTCAAGGCAAGCCACAATTATTTCGAGCAAGGTTGCCATGTAGGCGTTATTGCAGGTGCTCCGAATGGCAACTATCCGAAAAAATGCTTGCTCGGCGGTAGGGCATAATCGAAGCGCAGTCTATTTTACCTCAGTTTTTTAGAGAAATAAGTAGGCTCGGAAAAATGAAGGTTGAATTACGTGAAGTCGCGAACGCCATCGGTTCAGCTACGCGTTTGTGTTGTCTCAGCATGACCCTTTATATCAAAATAAGCAACAACACAACTGTTGTTTCTCACAGCCCAAGGTACTTAGTTCCTGTTTTCTTCGATTAAACGGAGCGCCGAAGTTGACTAAATGCTTGCAGGGAATTAAAAAGGGGTCAGTTAATGTATTCCATGTGGTACCCTCAGGATGGTGACTTCCTTTAGATCATTTCGAGGATCGTATTTGCGTCCACTGTCCCTAAAACAGTCAACATTTTCAGGCTGCAGGGGCTGGTGGGGTTAAAAAGTTTCTGCTTTCTTTATTTTTCTGGATATTAGTATGCTGTTATTGATTGATTTGAATTAGAGTACCTCTGAACAGGGTGATGTCTCTGATGAGAAGTAATTTGCGTTTATTGATCCTGTCTGAAAATCCGGAGTACACAACGACGACAAAGCAATGCATCGCATAATGACTGCACCAATATGGTCACGTTATCCACACCACACCCGGCTACACCCAGCTGATTAATGCTTTTTGTGGACCTAGATGGTCGTATATAGGTGTGGGGTTGGTGCTTCTGCGCTTCGAATGAGGCGACGACATTTCCAATGAGGTAAGCTGGATTTCATAGGCTTTTCACGCTGACCATGCAGATCACCCATTGTCGAATAGTATCTGCCTATCGCCTGCCACATGCGGTTGGAATGCGTGCAAGCATTGCCAGTTTAATGGCGTGGTTGTGAATGGGTCGGGAATCTTTACAATGAGGTGCGACACCAAAGAAGCCTAAAGGTAAGGAGTAGAACAAGTAAACGGGAGATTATGCAGAAACCTCCGTTTAAGATGGTATCGTGTTCTAGGGAACTTTAGAACAACTTAATTGGTGACAGAGATTCGACGCCGAGCTCCTACCTTTGGTCAGTTCGTCAATATTATTCTACTCATCTCAGACAGGCATGTCTAGACCCCATGTAGTGGATAAGTTCGGAATGAAAAATTAAGAAACGTCGACGGAAATGCGCATACAGTTACCCAGTAAGCATAGGTATAGCGCATAATCTAGAATACCTGCACAAGCTGTGATGCACTGAATATTCCGCAAAAATGTCCCCCAAATGTTTATGGAAACCCCAGCAGGGGGATGTCGCTCAAGGGTCAAATCTTGACATACGCACTTTTGGCTTCAAACGCAAAGAAGCTCAGAAGCTATTGACAGGTATCACGAAAAAATCCACTGTCTACCACATCGTTAAGAAAAGCATCCAGTGTCTTAGTGGAGGGCTTACCGAGTGCGTTACGGAACACAGTCTTTCCGTTGAGCCTTTGGGTTCACTCTCGAGCCCCGCAGGGTAACACAAGTACTTTCATAGTAGATACAATCTGCATCGCCTGACTACATTCATTCATTTATTCTGACTAGTTTTAGGCCTCTTCATCCTGCTGCTCCAAGAGTAACTGCTGTTCGTGATACCTCCTGTCTCATGTGGTAGCTTCTTTGCTCCGAACGCGTTCTTCGTCAAATCGCTGTTTAATAATACACATTTTTCACTGATGTTTGGTGCTTCTATAGTCTCTGCGGTCAATTTTACAGAGAGCAGATTGAAAAAAAAAACTAGTTTGGGTCGTTTTGGACGATTCCACTGTGCACCAGTTTTGATTAGAGTACAACTAGCGCATTGTAATTGAAAGGCCAGTATTCACTGTGTGATAATTAATGCGATATCATAATCCCTGTCATCTGTAATATAACCTTATATAAGTATATTTATTTAGTTATATACGTAATGCAATTTTCAGATTTTAATATACTCTTAATATTACCTTTCCTTCCTGGCAGCTTCTCCGGTTTTTAACATTAACTCGTTATTTTTAGACTTCGGTATGAAAATTTACCAAAAGTTGACCCAAATCCCTAATTGGGGTTTTTAGTGGGGAAGACTAGCCAGTAGTGATAAGTGTGGAGCATAATGTCGGATACCAGTAGGCTGGGCAGATAACGTGACACATGTGTGAGTAAACTAATGGCTGCCGGTCGGGCAGCATAGGTCAACTGTACTGAAGCCTGCCCCTTGCTGCCGTGGGTTCAAATCTCATGGAGGCTGCCAAGTTTTTCACAATTAGGTCAAATGAATTATTCAAATCTTCCAAAACCTCCAGTATTTATTGCAGTTGTATGACCTATTTTAGTTTAACTTCCTTCAAGAAAGCACAGAGTATTTCTGGCTAACATACTTACAGGCGCATTTGGTCTGCGCTGTATTCTTACCCGACAACATTTAGTTGACAGTGATAAGCAAGTCCAGACTGGATGGCAAAAATACGGTTTAACTTGCGCAATTGCAATTTACTAAAAATAATTTGCGATGATAACCGCAGAGAATGAGGCAGGAAAAAGCAGTTATCCACTCACTTTATTTAATATCAAAATCCAACTTTAGGTTAAATAGAGCAAACTAAAATTTTGTGACAGCCATCATTTGTAACCAACTTTAGGCGCCGATCTTGAGGTTCCTGCTTCTTACTATCATATTTATTTTTGGCACCCAGTAACAGATAAAAATAAAGAATATGTTGAAAATTTACGGAAAAATTGGAATAAATCCCATCCGCATTCCTAAAAGCTGTTAACCAAGTGGAGCAACATATGTTTTTAATATATATATAATCAATCAAATGAGTTGCATATAGCTGGTACTCCCTATTTATTCGGTTTCGTCTGACGTTATCGGTCAGTTAACAACGAATTATTAATTCTCCTATTTTTGAGGAGCTAATACCCCTGCGACAATTTAACAGTCGTTCCTGACGATGTCCACCGTGTGCCTCACCACAGGGTGTGCGCAGGGACGGGGACTTGCGCGTGAATCTCTTTACAGTGTATCAGACATGCGCTGCACCTACTGCACTCTCTCCTCCCCCACCCACCTGACCCCGTGTCAAGACAAAGTAAAGAAGATTGGAGGCGAAATAGTGCGCAGCGGCTGAAAAAAACCAACTCTTCTACGCCTGCCACACACGCCTCATCCGCGTACAATGGACTAGGATCTCACACAAACAAGAATGACACAATTCGGGCACCAATTGAGCTGGCGTGCCATTGAGGCCCCATTAAGAAGGAGCCATTGCAATCTGACTCTCCATCCTGTGCGGAGTTATAGCGTCAGTTTGCGATTTTCTAAGCCGCGTCTGTCAGCGCACAAAGTTATATTAATACATGTGTGTAGCCTTGTCTATAGTGAGGAATATTCGCTGGTAATCGACCTCATTCTCTCTTCTCCCAGACAGTCCACTGCCCGAGGGAGAAGGTGGTGCAATGATTAACTCGTGAATTCGCAAGCTGTAAGCGAAGAAAACACCCGATTTCCAAATAAGCCTGATTTTTTGCGGTCACTCATACAATTTGGTAGATTAACCCCTGTCTAATAACTTGAGTAAGTGCGTTTTTATAATAGGACTTCGTCTGGATAAAAAGGTACATAGGCTTTCATATGCTGCAATTCGCCCAAAAATAACTAGTTCAAAACCTAAGTTGGACCAATGAAAAGATACCGCCGTAGTACAAGCAACCGTATGCCAAATTGTGGGAGGTACCTATTCCCTTATCTTCACGCCAACACAAAAAAATCCAACCTCCCTCGGAATTTGGCGCAGGCTGCCTGCCTACTCCCGTGATCTGCTAAATATCTTCCGCACGGAGAAATTCATTTGTATGCACCAGCACAAATTAATAAGCTAGCCCCCGCTGACCTGATGAATTTCTATAACAACGGTTTGTTCTTTTTATTACTTAATACTTAGTATCCCATGCTGAAATATAAAAGAGGTCGACATCAGATGTCGTTCAAGATGCGCTCCGTGGGTATCAGGCCACAGAGAAATTGGGGATTAAGAGCCCACTTTTGCAGTAGACCGCCTTTTTAATTGTTTGCATTTTTCGATATATTTTTGATTCTAACTCATCCGAACTGATTCACCTTTAAAGAACTGAGGTATCAACAAATGGGCCATCATACCAGTACCGTGCTTGATAGCGTACTGCCAGTTCGTAGGTTCGAGGCAACTTTAGTGGGCGGCAGCTAGTGTATGCACTTGTTGCATCATGATCATCGGCTCCTTCTCCATGTGGCTCCTCTGCTGCACGTGTGCTCTGAAGTTGAGAATATCACGGGGCGATCAGCGCCGTGGGTTGGAAGGTTGCAAACTGACAATTACACTCAGACCTCGCAGTCAGTCCAAAGCGTGTTGTGTGGAGTGGCTGACTAGGGGTCTGAGCGTCAGGCTGCGATGGCTCTGTATGCACTTGTTGCATCACGGAAGGCTTGAAATGGAGTAGGCGAAAATAACCTGCATTCATTTCTAATCGGATCACAATGTAAGATAACTCGCAGATGACAGTAAACTAGGGGCGGTTGGCGTTTCCGCATAATCACACGGTAGGAATGCCTTTTATAGCCACCTAGAAAGGACACAAAGAACATGCTCTCAGCCTGCATAGCTGATTGAGAGGCAAGCATGGTCATCGGCTCCTTCTCCATGTGGCTCCTCTGCTGCATGTGTGATCTGAAGTTTAGAATATAACTGGGCGATCAGTGCTGTGGACTGGAAGGTTGCCAACTGACAATTACACTCAGACCTCGCAGTCAGTCCAAAGAGTGTTGTGTGGAGTGGCTAACTGGTGGTCAGCGAGTCGGGCTGTAATGGATCCTTCTTAACGTGACCTCCGGCTATCTCGCACATGTGAGATGTGAGCCTTTCAACCCCCGGTTGTGTGAAATCCTGGTGCTTGTGTTTGGGGGCCAGGTCGTATACTTAGTACGCGTAGACGAGGTCACCAGTAGCTGCGCCCACTTCCACATCAGACAACTGACCGGCTCGGACGGTGGTCTGATTGTGGGGTTGGGGGAGAGAGTTAGGTCAACAGCTCAGCGCATTTTCCTCACTATAAACAATTTGACGCGCTTGAAACTATCACGGTGCGCTAAAAGCCGTGGCTTGGAAGGTTGCCAACTGACGAGATAACTCAGACCGCGTGGCCAACTCAATGTGGGTTTTTTTTTGTGGAGGGGCTGACTGGCGGACTGAGAGTCAGACTGCAATGGCTCCTCCTTAATGCGGCCTTTATGGCACTTCCACTCCGTGGGATCAGATCCAGGTGTGGTGGCACACCCAGGAGCGGCTCCGGCCGCGCCAGCCACCTGCGCCCTCTCCCATCTCCGGTCTTCTTGACTCTGTCATGACACCGCGTCCAGGTGGGGGAGGAGGAGAGAGGACGGTAGCTGCAGCGCAAGGCTACTATCACTTAAAACTAATCCACGCGCAAGTCACCGTCCCTGTTGTGGAGCATACGGTGGACATCGTTGGACTACAATGGTCGAACTGTCGATAAAGGACACGGGAATCGGAACCACCCGCCGGCTTAAAATAGGTGGCCTTACGGTAGATTTTAGGAAGGGTAAATATCCCTGTGTTTTAATGCTAACACTAACCCTTACATAAAACTTAACTGTAACCTTAATCTTAACCCTAGCCATACCCCAAAACTCAGCCATATAGTTAATACGATTCCAAATGTTAACTCTTAGCTGATCCTGAGCCCAACCCTAACTTGGACTTTAACCTTAAACCTAAACCTAAACTTACCTCCAATCCTTATCTTAATCTTATGTATAATTTATTTGGAATTTAGCGCGAAGACACATATAGCGTGGGCGGCTCCTTTTCCCGTGTCTTGTTTAGGTAGCCAAACAAGCTATCCTTAACGCCCACACTGACTTACGCAGACGACAGTTTACCCGCAAATAAACATTTATCATAGGGCTAAATCGAAAGATTGGGAAGGTTTGGGACTAGATGACGGAGTTCGAGAACCCTTCTGGATGGGTGAATTACTTTAACAGTTCCAGTGTCCCAACTGTTCTATGGTGACTAAATTATAGGAGGTTCAGATAGCACTGTCGCATACTGTGGGAGTAGCAGCGGCATGCTCTTTTACTCCCAAGCCTCGGCAACCTGTAGCGACAGCATTGTATGGTACACGTAAGATTCGGCTTAGAAGGACGACAGCAGGTGTTTCTTGCCACACGCTTTTCAGGATGACCCAAACAAGAAACACAGCATCATCGTCTGGTTCGATCTTTTCGTTCGGAGCCCGGCTTTCGCACATAGACCTGAGATCCTCAGCGAATTCAGTTAGGAAGTATACGGTGCTTAGACTGAAAATTTGGAAATTCGGTACTTGAGGCGTGAATCGTGTATCCTAGAAGTTTACGCAAGTTCTTTCAACTTAGCGAATAGTTTATATTTCAGTTTTAAATTTAAGATATATTCTTCGCGAAATCAACTGTTATTACTCTACTGGCTCAACGCAGTCTCAAGAAAGCCCGAACCTCTATTATAGAGCTCTAATGACAGAGCGTTTTACTACCAATGGTAAGAAAAATGGTAAAATACGTCAAAATAAGGAGGGATAAGCACCTGAAGAGGTGGATTTTTATCCAGGCGCTTCCAATATTGATTTCGGGACTTTTCCTAAGAGAAGAGAGGGATGTGCATATGGCTCTCAGTATAAGGCG